>CALYDF020003835.1:0-25848 GCA_944474145.2 Dicrocoelium dendriticum
TTGGCTATTATCTTTGCCCTACAGGATTTACAAGATGCTATATGGCAGAAGGCTCTCACGCTGGTGACTGCTCCCAAACGTATTGCACGCTTTGGATTAAGCAAGGCCATTTCGCCATCAAAGGCAGTGATTAGCGCTGGCCAACGCTGCTGGGGTTCTTGATTTTGGCATGCGGTATTTGTCATGATTTCTATTGGCCAAGCGGGGCCGGACCAGAACTGATCAATAACAGAGTGGACGCGATCATGGCGAAGGCGCTCAGTATTGCTCCTTGCCAGCCGAATCGGACGTCCGTAGATGATTACAGACGCGCAGTGTTGTAATTTCCCGTGAAAAGTTTAATGGGTTGCCGCAAGCCCACTCAAACCAGGCCGCATGTGTACAAGAAGTATTAACCCAACAGAAGTGGCAAGGCCAAAGAATGTGTCGAACGACAGCTATTGACATGATTTCAAGGCCGGGGGGCATTGTCAAAGTTGATTCCTGTTGTTTAACACGATCGCATGGCTAATCTCATAAGGTGCCAGAACAGCGCATACTAGAGAGGATGCACAAAGGATCTCATCAGAATTGCCGATGAGGCATCAGCACTCTCGCAGCTACGGTCGTTTTGGCCGAGGGGATGTGAAGCCAATTGAGGGATATCGGTCGATTTGTTCTGGTGCATCCGAGCATCCAAACTGTTCGCGTGCGTGTGGCCATTGCAATCTTCGTCGAATTCCAGCATCCCTCCTGGTCGCCGCCCTCCACGTTGATTTGCAGGGACCAGTTGAGGGTGTGGAGAAGTTTTGAGATGGTTGAGCGTTCAGTAAATATTAATTAGGTATATTTCGGCTACAAAAGGACACACTTATGAACGGCGGCTCGTGAGCAAACATAGAAATACCAAGAAAGTTACTGTGGAATGTTAAAACATTACGTATTAAGAAATGTAATAAAGAAAAGATTTGTCCGTATGAGTGAGCATACTGTCAGGTAATAGTCAGACCAGGGACATGTATGGCGCATGTGGCGCGCAAAAATCCGTCAAAACACAAGTTGGGGGTAATTTCGCCAGGTAGTGATCCGTGAGCACAGGAGCCTAAACTAGGTTTGTTGCAACAACAACCATTACGGGATAGGAATGATCTCTGCTCCAACAAAGCATTCTTCATAGTAGAATTAATTGCACAGGTTGGATGCAGAAGGCTGAGGAATGCGTCAGTGTGAAATATATAGCTGTGACTTTATTTTGTGGCGAATAACATCCGCCACGTTGCAGTGTTGTTAAGCGGACATTTGTGGCTTATTATAGGGAGCACAGCATTCCACTCCCCCCCCCGGCGAGGACAATCACCCACGTCTTGAAAACACTGCCGCCGCTTAGATGTAACAGTGTTGGGGTAGTGCAGTTCGGTTATGAACCTTATAGACGATTTTGCGTTTATATTCCGGGCGAGTCGGTTAACAGCCAATATTTCTTGTTTGTATGCGCATGGCATTAGCTATGCTACGCTAGCAGTAGTTTGTGGCTGGTTAGTTGGAGCAATTTCGAAGAATAGAATGATAAATGATGCGGTGAGAAAACACAAAGTTAAATAGCGGCGGTTTTTATTATTTCTTGACGGCTCGAAACGTGACCGTCACCACGTCCATGGGAAATGTCATGGGGTCGGTGAGTGAAAGTTTGTTTCTTGTGGCTAATATATGCCTTTATTAGGTAAACTTCAGCCATTCTCTGCAAAATTGGATTGCGGTCATCCCTGAAATGTAGTCACCGTGTCATGGTTTCATATAAGCTAAGGGAAAAATTTTCACATGGAAGCCCTGGACTAGCAGTATTACTGAGCGCAAGCTGTCGTGACATGACTGCAGACATAGCAGACAGATGGATGGGCGACTAGGAATGTATGAGGAGTGAAGGTAATCAGCCAGAGTGTATTGTCTAGTGTTGTAACGGACGGGTTCATATACTGAAATGACCTTGACCTTGACACGCCGAAGATTAGAACAACTGTGCGTTTTCAACTTTTTGTTGCTTACTTTCGCCATTATAGGTATTTATTGAATAGAATTAGAGCTCACGCCTCGATATCTAGACGTGCAATACTCTATAATTTTTGAGATCCTATAGTATACGGCAACCAGCGTTCCTGGGAACTGACTCTAAAGCCGTGCTATTCCATAAGACTAAAACACTGGAGTAAAAGGGATAGCTGCCCGAGCCAAACTCGGGTCAATCGTAGTGTTACTCATTCGAATATAGTTTCGGTTGATCACAGCTTGCCTCATGCACCTGCAAAGGCGGATAATGGCGATTCAAACACGGTCTGCTAACTCATCGCCAATGAAGAAAACTGCCAGGCTAGCAGTGTCCTTTTAAAATGGCTTGAATGATTGATTAACAAAGATACAGAGCACTAGCAGTACTGAAGACTGGATGCTCTCAAAAGGATTGGACGTTCCAAAACAGAGTTAGCAAACTGTACTGCATTGGCCAACTGCAGGAATACGGGACAACTGAACCGGCGTGGCGAGTCCAAGGACTCGGCGCCCTCTCTATACATCGATATGTAGAATAAACGAACGAAACGCCCGTGCCTGCAACCGTGATCGACGCGAACAACGTACGCACTACTTGGCGGAAAGTCTCCCGCCTACTTAGTCATGTGTATTACATCCCCTTGCACATGTGGTGGAGTAAGGGCTCAGAAAACGGTAGAATCAGTCGCAATTGCCCTATCCTTGATGTCTCAATGACTCCAGAGATGAGTACAAGCATTCCTAACAAATCGATTTATCTTAATGACAAAACAAACGCTCAGCATCTGAGGTCGCTATTCTTCTGTAAGTTGATCTACGCTTGCAAGTGCTAACTCAGGGTGAAGTAATATCCAACGCAAGACCACACCAGTCTGATATTCAGACACTTTATTACACTCTCACATCATATCCCACACATCCACACTATTGAACATTCACAAACCCCCTGAGGTCACGCGTCTACGGACTCAGATTAGCATCCGACCAATGCACACAGCCTAGGATTAGAAAACAAGTAACATAACGTTCCTGATCGCCGTACACGATACGAAGGTAGCCGCGCAGTTCAAGTAGAATCCTCGATAAATCGAGTGCACTCACGATCAGAATCTATCAATTGACGACTTTCCCGTTGATCAACTCTCCCTCTTTCACCCTCGTAAAAAAGTTGAACCGCCCCTCGCAACCGACGAAACAAACAAAGGCACCGTGATGTGATCCACTTGGCGCCTCGATATGGGCTTGCATACTCCGCTGATGATTACAAACAAAGAATACCGTACCAGGGCTGACGCGTCATGCACAATTGGCCAGCGCATAAGCACAACAACATTTGCACCAAATGGATCGCGTGCGAACGAAAATAACTTCGCACCCACTACGCGCCTCCACGCGATTTCGACACGGCCAATCACGCGCAAAGCTCCCTACCTATTCGAGCGACCAACAATGCTACTAAGCCCCAGAAATACAGACAAATACATGGCTCGTCCAACACGAAGACGTTTTACCAGTCACTGCAACAAAAAATAAAACTCATGTACAGCCCGCGCTGCATCAACGCATGTGATTCCCTGACCAGCCCAAGTCTATCAGCCTCGGTACGCCTGCTCCAGTCGGCTCCTCAACAAACGCTGGTTTCCACAGAGCAATTGCACAAACCCGTTTCCCAATACCAACCGTCTCTCGAAACAGTGGGGAAACATCGACTCCTCCAACGAGGACGCCTTCTGAAAATGTATACGATCATTATACACCCACGCCATCACTTGGCCATTACGTGATGAAGAAAATACTGTTCGGATGAAAGCACTATATCCGGAATGCCATCGGCCTTTTTTATGGGATGGCAGCAGGACACGAGCCACCTGCCATTCCACCAAGAGTAATCCACCAGCCTCTATCTAATACCAAAACTCTTATGTCACTAAACAACCCCGCACGGTTGGCTTCAGCCACTCCGGATAGGTTCTAAACTCAATATAATTACTACCGCCATTGAGTGCAGGAATCACCATAGCTACCTCTCTCAAACTCTTCACTCCTGTGCATCAATCTCTATATCAACTCTCTTCATTTCTTACATATGTATCCAACATCCCGGGTACCCCTTATGTGCAGAACTTCCTCGCACATATCGATAACTCTTCATCCTTCCTTGCGTTGAATCTTACTCTAGTATGCTGTTATTGTATATGCCTACGATCTATTATCCACAAAGATGCACAGTCATTGGCACCAATTTTATTCCTGGCTTCTCATACCCAACAGATTAGTTTATCATCACAGACACGTGGCACTCTCAAAGCTTCTGACAGTTTCGAATGTTCAACCACATTAACTGGGACAGCTTTGAGATATTAGTGCGATCTTCGAACTGGGACAACTTCTTTTCAGCTACCAATGTAGACGCAGCCGCACACGTCCTGTATCTAAATCTCTTTAGCTGCCTAGATGTGCTCGCCCCACTCCCCTGCAGAAGCCGCATAAAGATGACAGCGAAATCAGCTAAGGCCTACGGTGTACTTATGAAGATCAAAAAATGCGACAGCGATACTCCAGAACTAAGGAATTTCACATCCTTGTTCGCACGAATGAAATCCTAACTAACTGGCAAACTGCGCAGGAAGCAACCAAGATTGCTGAAGAAGACGCCGCCCTCAAATCTAGCAATAAAACCAAGTCACTCGGGTAACTACTCCGACAAAGAAGCAATCAAAAATCTACGCCTATTGCCTCACTCAGGCTTTCTGACACATCCCTTATTAGCGATCCATCAAAAATATGTGAGATCCTCAATGGATACTTCTGCAATTCTTTCACTGACGCTAATGGAACCGCGCCTGCTTTGCCAGCAAGGCGCACCAATGACTCACTCGACACTATTAAGTTCGACATGCGTTCTATCACCCGAGTAATCAGCTCATTCAAATACTCATCACATCCTGGTCCCGATGGGCTTCCATCTGCGTTGCTGATACTCGGTGGCAAGAACATTCCAACCCTACTTCTCAAATTATTCACGCTTTCCATGACTAACGGGATTTATCCAACCACATAGAAACATGTCATCGTCATCCCCAAACACAAAAATGGCAGTCAGCAGAACATGGAAAACTATCGCCCCATTAGCCACACGCCTATAGCTTCAAGAATAATGGAACGAATAGTCAAAGAAACCATGCTCACCTTCCTGCTTACTCTCAACCTCATCAATCGACAGCAACATGGATTTCTGCCTTCTAAATCCTGTCAGACCTGCCAATTTGAGTTCCTCAATCACGTAGCTCAACTGATTGACAACAAGCAAGCACTAGGCATCATCTTCCTAGACATGACGAAAGCTTTTGACAGAGTACCACATACAGAACTCTTGATGAAGATGGAACCATACGGTATCTCCGGCAAACTGCACACCTGGTTCTCATCATATCTTGCAGCTCGCTCACAGTCAGTAATAGTTGGAGAATTTATTTCACTCCCTAAACCAGTCAAAAGTGGCGTAATTCAAGGTAGCGTTTTAGGCCCACTACTTTTTTGCTCTATTTCAAAGACGTGTTCCAGGTTTTCAAACATGGGACACCCTCCCTATTTGCGGACGACATAAAAATTGTCTTTCCATTTCATCCGTCAAACTTCCACACCGCCATTTCCCATATACAATACGACTTAAGAGCGCCAACTGCATGGTGCGACATGTGGAAGTTGGCTTTTACACCATCAAAATGCAATGTCCTTACGTACCGATGCACCATGTCTCCAAATACCTTAATGCTGCAAGGCACGCCATTGGGGAACTGCCTAACAGTGCGTGACTTAGGCGTGCACTAATCCTGTTCGCTGAACTTCGCGGAACAAGTAAGTTATTCCGCAGCTAAAGCATGCTCTCTCATCGGTTACATCCTCAAAACCATGACAATATAGGAATCTAGAACTGTGCTCTACAAAACATGTGCCCGGCCCCTGCTAGAATACTGCTCTATAGTATTCACCAACCTTAAAAAATGCGACCGAGTAGCCCTCGAAAAGGTTCAGCGTACCTTCACAAAACGCCTCCTAGGGCACTCAAGTCTGAGCTACCGTGATCGGTGCAACACACTTAAGCTCGACCCGTTATGGCGGCGCCGATTGAAAACCAACCTCACTTTCGTATACTAGCTAATTAACAACCTCAGTGGGAGCCAACTAACCCCTGTCTCAGACTCATATCTCACTTCGTACCCCCTACGTGATAGACCCTACTCCATTATCCTACCAAGAACGCGCAGCAGCATTCGCTCCAACTTCTACCTCTACAGATACGCACACGTAGGGAATAGGTTACCTCTCACAATAAGGGCATCCATGAACATAAACCAGTTCCGCTTTCTATTAGCAAATACCTATCTGTCACACAAGTCTCCAAACTACTGAATATCAACTGTCCTGAAGAGGAGGTTTTGAAGCTGGACCAGACCACTTATAATCGCTTATTCTTACCTTCCCGCGCTATTCTCTTCCCGACTCCACATCTCTCTCCAACCGCGCCGGTATCCATCGTTCATCTTACTCGAGTCACTTCCTCTTGACAGCAGCTGTCATTGTTGGCTCCAAGTAGCTTGAAAGGAGCCACTTCTTGACTCTCCAGCTTTCATTTTTTCTGCCGTATCTCTCTCTAAGCTTCGCTCGCATGATGACTTCTTCGTCGAAACTACAGGTATCCAATAGTGGTCAAAGGTCTTAATGATATGGCTACACCAGCCACTGATTCATTCCTTTTCAGAGCCACTATCTCTGCTTAGTAGACGTTAGTCGCCATAGCTTCCATTTAACTCTGCGGATATCCGGAGCTCTGTAGGAGTCGCTCCTTTCTTAAAATGTTCATTCTCGTGGAATGCATGCGTCACAGCTCAGATGGTTTTTTTCCCTATTATGTGCCACCGTAAGATCCACTAGTAACTGAAGGCTTAGCCCAAACTCTATTGCTGGTCACTCTCCACTCTCAAAGCGCGCCGTTATGTGTCGTACGTCCCACTCACATCAACTCCTCTTGACAGCAGCTAGTCATTGTTGGCTCCATGTAGATTACAAGGAGCCACTCCCTGACTCTCTAACCTTCATTTTCTTTTGCCATCTGTCTCTCTTAATCTTCGTTCGCATGTTGATTTCTTCATCGAAAATGTAGGTATCCAATATTGGTCAAACTTCTTAATGACATGGCTACACCAGCCACTGATTCATTCTTCTCTAGAGCCACTAACTCTGCTTAACAGCAGCTAGTCGCCGTAGCCCCCATTTCCCTTTGCGAATATCCGGAGCTCGTTCCCATCTTACAATGTTCATTCTCTTGGATTATTTGCTTCACAGCTCAATGGTTTGTTGACCTATTATGTGCCACCGTAGGATCCACTAGCAACTGAAGGCTTAATCCGAACTCCAATGCTGGCCTTTCATCTCTCTCCTAGCGCGCCATTATCCGTCGTTCATCTTACTCGCATCACTTCCTCTTGACAATAGCTAGTAATTGTTAGCGCCATGTAGCCTACAAGGACCCACTCCTTGACTCTCCATCCTTCAATTTCTTCTGCTGTCTGTCTCTCTTAATCCTCGCTGACCTGTTGACTTTGTAGCGACCTGGAGATTCCCCCGTATGACTGGGTAAACCATCCTAAAATATTCAAATTATAGCTTTCTTATGTATTAGGGAACCATTCGGTTTGCCTGTTGGAACGTTGTTCCCGTTTGTTGGAAACACGAAAACGATCTCCGCCTTTGGCGCGCGGCTCGACTGGGAACGACGCTCCGTCTACGCTCTCGACGCCAACGACATGTTCCCTAGCTAGCTCTCTCCGGGTGCCTTATTTTTAGCATTAGCTAACGCTCCTCCTGTCCAATAAACCTCTTCCCTGGTTTACCTTTGTGTCTTCTACCCACTACTTTTGGTTGGTCGTCTAGTCGCGTACCGGATATATAGCGCACGATCAACGCGCTATAATTGGTGACCCAGAAAAAATACTATTTTGGTGAGTTCGGTACTAATATTACTTTTCAGATCCGGTAAATTATTCTGTCTACCCTTCTAATTTTACTTTTTAATACTTGCATTCACTTTCACACTCTCCGTGATTTTTCACCATGAGGGTTAATCACTCACCTGACGATCAGGTTAGTGCGTTCCGTTTTCCTATCCCGCCTTTCCGTGATACTAACCCTAAGGCGTGGTTTAATCAGCTAGAGTCCATTTTTTCGTTCCATCGCGTTAACTCTGACAGTGTCAAATTTCACCGCGTTGTCGCCGCGCTGCCCCCGCAAGTCGTCGATGACCTCGACGACATCTTGGAACTTCCGGAACATCAGAAAAGTTACGATGAGCTTAAGGCCGTCGTCTTAAAGCGATTTGGCATATCAGACCATGCTCGCGTCACGCAGCTTCTTAACGAAACCGAGCTTGGGGATCGAAAGCCTTCGCAGTTGCTGCACAAGATGCAAGCTCTAGCTTAGCCGCTCGCGGTTGGCGACTCTTTCCTTAAAGAGATGTGGCTTCGTTGCCTGCCAAGTGACATGCGCAATCCCTTGTATGCAAACGATGCGCCTCTTTCTCAGCTCACCGAGATTGCCGACCGTATTTGAGAATCCAACGCCCAAATATCTCAGGTTCAGTCTACTTCCAGTACAGAGGTAACAGAACTAAGAGCGCAAGTAACCGCACTTGCCAACCGACTAGAGAAGCTAACACAGTCCGGATCCAACCGTCGAAATCGTTCCAGTAGTCGCAGTCCTCCTAGATCACGTTCGAAATCTCCCCTAGGTCAAGCTTTTGCTGGTAACACGAGCGATTTGGTCATCAGGCCAGATCGTGTCGCCCGGCTTGTTTCTTCAAGCCCAAAGCGCAGGGAAACGGGCCAGCCAGCACGTAGGGGCGACAGACGTTGCTGGCTGCCCCAGTCGCCTTTTCTTTGTCACCGATCGCAGTACGGGAATACGCTACCTCGTTGACACCGGCGCAGAAGTCAGCGTTATCCCACGTGATTCTAATGACCTCATCGAGGAGGCGACCGGTTCATTGCGCGCAGCAAACGGTACCACCATTCGCGTGTATGGACAACGCTCGCGCACGCTTAATTTAAACCTACGACGTTCATTTAAATGGATCTTCCTCGTCGCAGATGTCCAGACGCCAATTCTTGGCCTTGACTTTCTGCAGCACTTCGATTTACTTGTTGACGCAAAGCAACGCCGTCTGATCGATCGTCAAACAAATCTGGCGGTTACAGGTACTTTGACCGACATAAAGTCAATCAGTCCTGTATACGCCAACCTGTCAAGCTCGCCTATCGGTCAGATGCTTAATACCATGTTCCCCCAATTCTTTCGTGTAACGGCACCGTTTTCATCCGCCATTGAGGCTGCGAAACACCACATCGTTACGAAAGGTCCGCCTGCTTTTGCCAAAGCCAGGCGAATGACCCCTGACAAGTTGAAAATTGCTCGCGCGGAATTCGAGCACATGCTTGAACTAGGCATCGTTTGCCCGTCTAAAAGTCCCTGAGCGTCGCCACTCCACATGGTGCCCAAAAAGTCAGGAGACTGGCGTCCATGTGGTGATTACCGCGCGCTCAATAACGTTACTGTTCCCGACCGATATCCGATTTCTCACATTCAGGACATCACGGCAAGCCTGCGCGGCACCCGTTTGTTCTCGAAAATCGATCTGGTTCGCGCGTATCACCAGATTCCAGCCGCTGAGGAAGACATCTCGAAGACTGTTGTAATCACGCCGTTCGGGCTGTTCGAATTTTTGCGTATGCCGTTCGGTCTTCGCAACGCAGCCCAGACTTTTCAAGGACTCATCGATTCAGCCACTAGAGGTCTAAATTTCGCTTATGCATACATCGACGATATCCTAGTTGCCAGCGCGTCTAAAGAACAGCACACAGAACATCTCAAAATACTTTTCGATAGGCTGGCCGCTAATAGCATCACTGTCAACCCTGACAAATGCATATTTCAGCAGCCTTCCGTCGAATTCCTTGGCCACCATATTGATCAGTATGGTATACGGCCTCTAGACGATAGAGTCCGCGCCATCAGAGACTTTCCGGTGCCGACTACGTTAGTCTCTATTCGCCGTTTTAACGGCATGCTCAACTATTATCGACGTTTTCTTCCACACTGTGCCAATTTGCTAAGTCCACTAACCGACCTACTTCGTGGACGTAAAAACGGTCAGGTGTAATTGACTGCTGCTGCTGCCGAAGCGTTCAAGGTAAGCAAAGAAGCCTTAGCTAAAGCCGTTATGCTTCATCACTTCGATTCGAACGCTCCGCTCAGTGTTGCTGTCGACACATCGGACACCGCCATTGGCGCCGTCCTACAGCAACATACAAATGGAGGCTGGAAACCTCTTGCTTTCTAGCGTGGCCTGTAGCTGCAACTTGGCTGTACCCACGGACGCCGCGGAATTTTCTGCTACCACGCGCTGGATCCTGCTTTTTCTCTGGAATTACTGTATTTTACGTGCGTTGCTGTGTTAGTTGTGCACCAAAATTTTAGTTGCGTGTGTTCATCAATCCGTGAAAGTTTCGTGGAATTCCGCTTGATATCTTCGGAGATCTCAGTGATTTACTGCTGTGAACGTCATTTTGGAATTTGTGATCGACATCTTGCTTGTTCTCGTGCTTGAAAAATACAACAACTATGCCGAATATCATGCAACGACGTATCTGCTCTTCAGCTAATCGCGGCAAAGCCCTTAAAATGGGTATATCGTGCCGAAACTGCAGTGGCTCGTTCCACCCGAGCTGCATAGGAAAGTCCGCTCAAGAAGCAAGGCAAATAAACAAGGCTACTGACGCATTTTGGTTTTGTCCAACTTGCCAGTTAACTCCAGTGGTCGGTTGTTTATGTGCACTCATGGAAAGGTGCGATACTTTGAATGCGACAATCGCTTATTTGTTGAACGCCAGGCTTGCACCACCGGCCGCGAATATGGCCATGGTTGTACCACAGTCGGTCAAAGAAAGCTCCACCTCGAGGTCGAAAAAAGGGCTAGACGCTCAAGTCGCGTTGCAGCCTCAGTTTCTCCAAATCCTTTGCCTCACTCAACTCCCAAAAGCGGACGAACATCCAGAGTACTGATGTCCACACCTTTGAGTCCCACGCCCCACCTCCATTCAACAGCAACCGCGGAAGCTCCGGGGCAAACCTCTTCCGCCGTAGAGAAAAGTCGGGCGTCATACGCCTCAGTCGCCTCAATGCATACACCGGCTAAATTACCTCCGACTCCGGTGGCCTCACCAAGCAACAGTACGTTGACCAGACTCCAACAACCAAACAATCCGTTTAACACCGTGTCTTTAAGTCATGGCAAATCTGCATCCAACGCAAGGAGCCAAGGCGCGTTAACCGTTGTGTTTACAAATGTTGCTGAATCACAGGCGAGTACAATAAAGGGGAAGCTGTTGGATGATCGTAATCAGTGGAAGTCTATATGTACTGCGATTGGCATTTCGGTTAAACCTGCAATGCTGAGACGAGTCACACGTCCTCCAAATTCAGCGCACTACGGTGAACCCCGACTTCTCCGGGTGACACTAAACTCCATCAAGGACACAGAGGCAGTTCTACTATAGTCCAACAGGCTTTGTCATTCATCACTCGAGGCGCGTATACTTCCTGATATCCCCTGGAACGAACGTCCGAAAAAGATGAGCAACCGTGAAGAAGTTCGTAAAGCCGAGGCGAAACGGACGATAATTGTGTACGGGGTTCCTGAGCTCCAAAATTCAACCTCTGATGCAGCGGATGCCCATGACCGGGAGCAATGGAGTTACATCCGCCACGAAATCTCCCTCAATAATATCATCGCTAAGCGGTTGACCAGGATTCCATTTTCACCCAACTACAAAGGGAACGGTCCCAGACTTATGATGGTGGTGCTTCAATCTGAGTTTATGTTACCGCTCGCCTTGGAAAACTGGGCCAAATTCCGCATGAAGATGCCAGCTGAAATTCGGTTAAAGGCATCAGGTACGCTGCCACGGATTACCAACGACTCACGGGGAGCGATCAAATTGTTGAACCATCCACTCATGCAACTTTGTGAAGGCATGGATTTATCAACAACCGCAATATCCCACGAAACACGGCTGAACACGGGGAACCAGCAGGGCCCGGAAGACCGCGATCAGTCGTCTAACCGAAAGCAAACTCAAAGGCAAACGGCACCACAAAAAAACGGGTAATGGCCGACCCGTTAACGGTCGGCCCAAACTCCATTTCTACCACATCCTGTGCTAGCTCACTCTTGGTTACTAAAGCACTATCCTGCATGTATACTAATGCACAAGGCCTCATAAGTAAGTTGGTAGAACTCCGTCACCGTTTGGCTTCGGAGCCTCGAGACATCATAATGATCACCGAAACCTGGCTGAGCGGCGAAATCACAGACCCTGAGATTGCCATACCGGGTATGTCACTTCTCCGGAACGACAGAACGGGCAAGGGCGGTGGCGTGCTCATTTATTACCGAAGGAACCTTCGTTGTGAGCTCATAGACGATCCCCAGACTTGTGTCACCGACGTCCTTTGGTGCAAACTGTGGTTGGAACGCAACGACGTATGCCTTCTCTCTGTGGTTTACCGACCACCGAAATCCACTCCGGAAAGGGACAACAGACTTATCTCCGCTTTTCGCTCCGTGCTTAATCAGAAGTACAGCCACATCCTCGTTGCAGGAGATTTCAACACCCATGACTTGGAAAATCCAGCATCCGAGACAGAGGTGTTCAAGGCATATTTGCAAGAGCTACTCTCTAGCACCTTCTTGTATAACCACGTCACCGTTCCAACCAGGTTCAGAACAGGAAACAACCCATCGATATTAGATCTAGTGCTCACTAACGAAGAGCTCATGGTCGATGGACTAAAGGTGTGCAGTCCTTTGGGCCGTAGCGATCACGTGACTTTGCAGTTCGATTACATCTGCTACGCCAAATATCCAGCTGCGGAGCTCGAAACGAGGCAATCTGTTATCCATTACCACGTTCTGTCTGCCTTAGTTGAGAATACCAGTTGGACGTTTCTAGCTAACTGCACCCCAGAACTAGCCTGGGAGACATTTGCGAACACCATCACGTCACTAGTCATAGAAGCCTCAACACCAAAAGTTTCCCAACATCCCCGCACAGCGAAATCATTCTTGCGAAGCCGGACGCGAAAATGTATGACTCTAAGGGATCGGGCATGGCCCACGTATAAAAGCAACCCCAGCGCAGAAAACTGGACGGAATACGTTTCGCATCGCAACTACTGTGTGCTTTTGGTTCGCGAAGACAAGAGAACGCATCAGCAGGAGCTAGCCAAATGATTCTGTTCGAACAAAAAGCTTCTTTACAAACATGTGAATGGACTTCGCAAGGTGCAACGGGGAATCCCACCACTTAATACGACCAATGGGTATACACATACTGCGAAAGAGGCGGCCAACGCATTACGGGCCCAGTACTCCCCAATCTTCCAAGGCGTACAAGCCTCGACGTATATTCCGCCACTAGTTACCCCACCGCCCGTTTTATCCAACGTCACGTTCACTGCAGAAATGGTGCTGCAAAAGCTGCTATCCTTGCGTCCACACAGCTCTCCCGGGGCCGATAACATTCACCCGAAAACATTACAGGTAGCTGCCATCCACTTGGCCGAACCACTAGCTGCATTTTTCAGCGCTGTTTCGATGAGCACATCGTACCTTCGAGGTGGAAACAAGGTGTAATAACGCCCATATACAAAGCAGGAAGTCCATCGGATCCTGTCAATTACCGCCCCGTAACGCTTCTGCCTGTGATCGCCAAAGTCATGGAAGCGGTGATAGTAGATGCGTTAATGGGATACTTGGAAAACTCCGGCATAATTGCGCCAGAACAGCATGGGTTTCGTCAACATCGTTCATGTACGACGAATCTGCTGATAGCTCGTGACAACTGGACCGAGACTGTCGATGAGGGAACAGGAGTCGATGTTGCATTCTTGGACTTTTCGAAAGCCTTCGATCATCGAATCCTGCTCATTAAACTCCAACAGTACGGTATCGGAGACCCGTTGTTAGGGTGGATCGGCAACTTTCTCTCTGAACGGCAGTTAGTAGTTAGAGTTCGATCATCCTTTTCCGATCCGATTCGAGTGGGATGCGGCGTACCGCAGGGTTCGGTACTTGGGCCTCGTTTGTTCCTGCTTTTCATTAACGATCTAGTAAGAGTTATTACGTCGAAATTCTTACTCTTCGCGGACGACCTCAAGGTTTGGCGGGCGATAAAACGATCGGACGACCATGAAGTCCTACAGCGTGACTTGAATGAGGCCTGGAATTGGTCGGTGAGAAACGCCCTGCCGTTTAATGTGGACAAATGTCGCGTTTTTCATATCCGCCATCGACAAGTCCACGTCTACAAGCTTGGGGCACACGATCTGAAGACCACCACTCAGGAACGCGACTTGGGTGTGCTGGTACAGGAAGACCTCGGGTGTTCCAAACAGTCAGATACCGCTTCTAAAAGAGGCAACCAGCACGTTGGACTCCTGCGAAGAGCATTCGGAATTTTGGATCCATCCATCTGCTCTTTGATGCTGAATGCCTACGTGCGTCCTCACGTCGAATATGCAATCCAGGCCTGGCAACCCTGGCTAAAACGTGACCTTGCAGCGCTTGAGACCCCACAGCGTGGAGCAACGAAAATCGTCAAGGGCTTGCGCCACACTCCTTACCAGGAACGACTGGAGATACTCGGAGTGTTCAGCGGACGGTACCGGCGACTTCGTGGAGACCTCATACTAGTGTACCAGATATTGAGCGATCCCAGTCACGTATGCCGCCACCTCTTGAAGCTCAGCCCGAACACTAACCTTCGCCGTAACATTTTAAAGCTGAGCCAACAGTACAGTCGTCTAGACTGTCGGAGAACCTATTTCCCCTCCGGGTCTGCGGGCCCTGGAACGCCCTTCCAAACTCAGTAGTTTGTGCCCCCACATTAGATACGGTTAAAAAACGATTGGACGTCGCACTGAGCGCCCTGCGCTTTGTTTTATGAACGAAAACGCTTGTATATATTTAGGCTGACCAGCCTCTTTGGATTTATACCCCAAATTCACGGTCGTAAATCTGTGCGAACCGGTGAGTACTCCATTTTTATTTGCTACCATCACCAACGATAACAATTGCTTAGCCAGTTTTGCGTCGTACCAATTTATCCCCCTAAAACTTTTATACTTCTACCTTTTATCTCACTGCCACTCCTCACTTCAACCACTTATGTGGTTTGCCAATTTGTTAGTATTTCTATTGCCAACCTGCGGGACTCGTTAAGTGTATGCTTTTTTACCCGTCATATACCATTGTTCCATTGTTCCATTGTTTAGACGCCTACAACCTGCCGAAGTTAAGTACAGCACGTTCAGTCGCGAACTGCTAGCCGTTTACTCTACCGTTCGCCATTTCCGACACGTCCTTGCGGGTAACACCTTCATTATCTTCACCGATCACAAGCCGCTTACCTACGCATGCCAAAAGCAATCAGCTCGACACTCACCGTGTGAGATTCGTCAGCTGGATTTCATTGCCCAATTCTCGACTGATATCCGACACATTTCTGGCCAACAAAACGTCGTCGCTGATGCTCTTTCAAGAGTATCTGTGATCGCCCCTGCAGGACAGGCAATCGATTTGTCTGCTATGGCAGCCGCGCAATCAAACGACGGAAGTTTTTCGGAACTTCGCGATTCTTCTTTGAAGAAATCCCCGCATCCTTTGTCGTCATCTGATGGTACTATTTTATGCGACACATATACCGGACGACCTCGACCTGTCGTTCCAGAAACTTTTCGCCGTATCGTTTTCGACACCCTCCACAATATCGCCCACTCAGGCATTAAAGCTACTGCTAAGCTTGTCTCTGAGAGATACATTTGGCCGGGGATGCAACGCGATCTTACGCGCTGGGCACGCAGCTGTCTCACCTGCCAGCGAGCCAAGATTCAGCGGCATGTGTCCGCTCCGATTGGTCGCTTTCCGTCCGTTTCAGCGCGATTTGCCCATGTCCATCTCGACATAGTGGGACCTCTGGCCCCGTCCAAAGGAATGGGCTACATTTTGACCATGATCGATCGTTGCACCCGTTGTCCCGAAGCCGTTCCCATCCCTGACGTAGCTGCGGAAACCGTAACGCGCACTTTCGTCGAGCGCTGGGTCGCTTCACACGGTTGCCTAGCCACAGTGACTACAGACCGCGGTCCGTAATTCGAATCTACGACCTTTCACGATCTCTTTTAACTCATTGGATGCCTACGCATTTGCACGACCGCCTAGCATCCGCAAGCAAACGGCATGGTGGAACGTTTCCACCGACAGTTAAAAGCCTCACTTAGCGCCGCCAATGCGCTGAGTTGGACTGAAGTGCTGCCCATGATTTTCCTTGGGATCCGATCAGCCCTAAAGGCCGATCTACGTACGTCTAGCGCCGAATTGGTATATGGACAACCACTGCGTGTACCTATCGATTTCTTCTCCGTCAGTCCCAGAACTACCCGGTACGAAGCAAATTATGCACGTCAGCTTGCCACGAGCATGCGTCAGTACAAGCTTCCCGACGTTAAAGAACAACAACGTAAATCTTATATTCCACAAGTCCTGCAGCATTGTCCGTTCGTTTTTCTCAGCCTCGATGGTCTCCGCAGACCACTGGAGTGACCTTACGAAGGTCCTTTCAAGGTGCTGCAACGTAAGGACAGCGTTTTTATCATCGACCGTCACGGTAAATGAGAAGCCGTTACGATTGACCGTCTCAAGGTTGCCCACGTGGAACCTGAGCTCAACAAAGACCCTTACTCGTCTTCTGACGAATCAACGCAGCCTATGATGGAAGACTCGACTGCTTGCAACATCCCTGACCCCAAGTTTCACGCCCCATCCAAACCTTCCACTTCAGCCCCACCGCTTCCCATCGAACCAACCGCTACTTCCTCAGCAGTTCCTCCAATTTTGCGATCCGATAGGACGTCTAAGACGACGCCTTCCTCTGATTCGAATAAGTCGATTAGGTCGGGTAGACGCGTTCATTGGCCAGCGCGATTAAGGGATTAGTGTTTCTTTCACTTTCCTTATCGTTTTTCTTTTCCCTTTTGGCCAACAACGTAACAACCCCCCAAAAGCTTTTGAAAACGCCAATATACCTACAAAAGTCTTTGAAAGCCTAAAAAGAAAGCAAAATGTTTTTAAAACCCAAAATAGAACAAAACGTTTTGAAAACACAAAAAGAGCTGCGTTTTGCCTGACGCCTACCTCATCCGGTAAGTGTCACTCTTGCTTTTGCCCTCGCCTCCACCGTCACTGCTCTTGTTTCCGTCTATCTTCCATGTATGAACCAGAGGAGATGCCAAGTCTGAAGCGAAAACTTGACCTACACGAACTCGTGAACATTTAACGCTTACGAACTTCCCCCATTTTGTGTTTTTTGCACCGTTAGGGAGAACACGGGTGGGAGCCCGCTAGGGTCCGATCGCCTGGTTCTCCCCCAGCAGCTGCATCAGGTTTCACTACCTGGTTTCGCAGAAGGCTGGCCCGCGACGGACAGTCCTCACGTAGATCGAAGGGTCACCCACGGTTCCTTTTCTAGGAAAGGGGCTGTGTAGCGACCTGGAGATTCCCACGTATGACTAGGTAAACCATTCTAAAATGTTCAAATTATAGCTTTCTTATGTATTAGGGAACCATTCGGTTTGCCTGTTGGAACGTTGTTCCCGTTTGTTGGAAACACGAAATCGATCTCCGCCTTTGGCGCGCGGCTCGACTGGGAACGACGCTCCGTCTACGCTCTCGACGCCAACGACATGTTCCCTAGCTAGCTCTCTCCGGGTGCCTTATTTTTAGCATTAGCTAACGCTCCTCCTGTCCAATAAACCTCTTCCCTGGTTTACTTTTGTGTCTTCTACCCACTACTTTTGGTTGGTCGTCTAGTCGCGTACCGGATATATAGCGCACGACCAACGCGCTTTAACTTCTTCATCGAAACTGTAGGTATCCAATAGTGGACAAACGTCTTAATGCTAGGGCTACAACAGCCACTGATTCATTCTTTTCTACAGCCACCATCTCTGCTTAGCAGCAACCAGTCGCCGTAGATTCCCTTTAACTCTGTCGATAACCGGGGCTCTGTAGGAGTCGCTCCTTTCTTACAATGTTCATCCTCTTGGATTGCTTGCGTCAAAGCTCAGATGGTTTCTTGCCCTATTATGTGCCACCGTAAGATCCACTAGTAACTGAAGGCTTAACCCAAACTCTATTGCTGGTCACTCTTCTCTCTCCTAGCACGCCATTATTTGCCGTACGTTTAACTCACATCAACTCCTCTTGACAGCAGCTAGTCATTGTTGGCTCCATGTAGATTACAAGGAGCCAATCCCTGACTCTCTAACCTTCATTTTCTTTTGCCGTCTGTCTCTCTTAAGCTTCGCTTGCGTGTTGATTTCTCCATCGAAAATGTAGGTATCCAATATTGGTCAAACGTCTTAATGACATGGCTACACCAGCCACTGATTCATTCTTTTCTAGAGCCACTAACTCTGCTTAACAGCAGCTAGTCGACATAGCCCCCATTTCCCTTTGCGGATATCCGGATCTCGTTCCCTTCTTACAATTTTCATTCACTTGGATTGTTTGCTTCACAGCTCAATGGTTTGTTGACCTATTATGTGCCACCGTAGGATCCACTAGCAACTGAAGGCTTAATTCGAACTCCAACGCTGGCCTTTCATCTCTCTCCTAGCGCGCCATTATCTGTCGTTTATCTTACTCGCGTCAACTTTTCTTGACAACAGCTAGTCATTGTTGGCTCCATGTAGATTACATGGACCCACTCCTTGACTCTCTAACCTTCATTTTGTTGCCGTCCGTCTCACTTAAACTTCGTTCGCCTGTTGACTTCTTCATCGAAGCTGTAGGTATCCAATAGTGGACAAACGTCTTAATGCTATGGCTACAACAGCCACTGATTCATTCTTATCTAGAGCCACTATCTCTGCTTAGCAGCAGCTAGTCGCTGTAGCTTCCCTTTAACTCTGCCGATATCCGGAGATCTGTAGGAGTCGCTCCCTTCTTACAATGTTTGTTCTCTTGGATTGTTTCCATCACATCTCAGATGGTTTGTCGACCTATTATGTGCCACCTTAGGATCCACTAGTAACTAAAGCCTTAGTCTAAACTCTATTGCTGGTCACTCTTCTCTCTCCTAGCGCGCCGATATTTGTCGTTCGACCTACTCGCGTCAACTCCACTTGACAACAACTAGTCATTGTTGGCTCCAGGTAGATTACAATTAGCCACCCACTGAGGCTCCAACCTTCATTCTCTTCTGCCGTCCGTTTCTTAAATCTTTGCTTGCATGTCGATTTCTTCATCGAAGCTGTAGGTATCCAGTATTGGTCAAACGTCTTAATAACATGGCTACAGCAGCCACTGATTCATTATTTTCTAGAGCCACTATCTCTGCTTAGCAGAAGCTAGTCGCTATAGCTCACATTTATCTTTGCGGATATCCGGAGCTCGCTCCCTCTTTACAACGTTCGTTCTCTCTTATTGTTTGCGTCACAGCTTAGCGGATCTATTCACCTATCACTTACCTTCACTGGCCTATAGATGCACTCAGCGACCCTATAGGCATACACTCGTGACAAAGCGTCTGATTGGAATAGCTGCATCTGGCGTCTGAGTCACTCCTAACGCCACCATCTGTTGGTCGTCATAAATTCGGCATCTCTCTTCAGAAGTAGCTAATGGCCATTGGCCCCATGCATATGCGATGATCCAGTGCTTGTTAGTAGCCATCCCGTATCTCAATACCCTTTACTCCTTTAGAATATCTGCATCCAGTCCCTTTGCTGCCCTGCCACCAATTGATCTTTAAGACTCTCTCGCAGCAACCTGTTTATTTTCGCTTATTATGCCCCCTCTCGGATTACACTAACTACGTGCTGTTCATGCACCTGACAACCACTACCAACATTCTAACGTTCTTTGTCTGTTCCCACGCAACTATCGACTCATATCAAACGGATACTAATACTTTACTTACTGGTACAACGCTATTGTCTCTACGCAGGCGATAGCAATCCACCTATACGGCTAATGATTCCATAGGATATTCAAAAGCCATTTTCAGCATAATTATTGTTGCACAGTGTACATGATTTTGTCTCAAACCCAAATGTTATAACACAAGATATTAACAATATTCAACTCCATGCCTGTTCCTGCGGTCTTCTCTCGGTTGTCCCTCACTTTCCCTTTTCTCCGAAGTCCGGGACTTCTTGGAGATCTGGGATTGGAATGAGGAACCGTTTTGGCCCAAGACGGACGTACCAACCCACAAGGACTTACACGGAGCATGGTAGAACTCCGAAAGGACCGAACTACATTCACCATAACCCTTGTCCAGTATGGAGAACCGGACATATCCTCATACTCCCATACATTATACATCTGAAAAATCTGGACAGCGGAAAAATTGAACTTTTGCTCACCTGGACATACAACAAGAAGAATAATCGCGATGTCCCTCTCCTCCACCGACCTCAAAACTCATGGCGACCCCGATCAAATTACCTGTCCAACTAACAGAGGCAATAAGAGGCCATTACCTCGCGAAAAAGCGAAGGTGAAACCAGTCGTCAAGCGGCTTTGCCAGTTCAACATTAATGTTCAAATTGCTTTACGGCAGTGTTGCAGGACGTGGTGGGTTTTCGCCAGGCAAGCGTTCTCCCTATAGAAAGCCACAAATGTCTGTTTTACAACACTGCGACGTGGCGGATGTGACTTGCCACTGAATAAATTCACAGCCCACAACTACATACTGGCAAGTCGACTAGACTCACATATCAACTCTTCGCGACACCGCTTCAACTACACACGATTAAACCCGATGTATCATCGTGATACATAACAGTTTTTAAACCTTGATCATGCCTAAGTTGGTGCGTCTCTATGAAACTGAGAATAAACTATCTATTTATTTATTTTATCATGGACATACGACCAACTTTCTACTGTTACGGTCACAGTTGCCATAAAATTTTTGTACAGTTGAACAAATCTGATCATGCCTCCATGGGCGGGCCTCGCATAGTCGAGAATAAAGTATTTATTTATTTATATTTTTATACATATATATATGTTTGGCCGTACCCGTTTTCCGACTTGGCTGTCACTGTGGAAAGGCACAAGACACCTACGCTTTCAGAGGCACCATGGATGGCGTGCGCTGCACCACCCACAGCTCCATCCACAACCCATATGCAGTGTAAACCGGAGGGAATAAGACCACGAGGCATGTGCATGTGAGCCACCTTCCATCGACAGAGTCGGCCAACACTCCTTCACCGCAAAGGCAAACACGCTCTATTTAGTAAATCAAACGCACACAAGACGGCGGCGGGATGGTAGTCCGCTCCACACTGAGTGCACGAAACCACTCGTTCATGCCGACACCGCGCCGGTTCCGCTTACCTTCTCTGCAGGACCCATACATATAGAAAAGCGTACACACACATATATATGTATGTACTCTCTTTCATACAGAACCACACACATGCCGTAGATTCCACATGCGCTACTCCGTCAGAACACACTGAATGCAATTTGTTATGCTTCATAGTAAATGGGATGAAAGCCATCGACGCTTATCATTTTAAACTGCTGCGCAAAATCCTGCATGACTGGTCAAATATTGTCGAAGATATGCCGATACACTGTGCAGCCGAGAAGGAGCGTGAGCCAAAAGCGGACGAAACGTTCCGTGGGACGAAGCTCACAGGATTCTTCCAAGCAAGCGAGTACCTAGCCACATCTTTCGAACCAGCCAATCTATCCATCGGCGATAGGCTTTCCAGAGCGGTTTCCATCGGTCATTGGCGCGTCAGTTGGCGTGAGCGCGTTTCGTCCTACAGACACCATCATGCCTGTGCTCGATAGCGCACTCGGTGAAGGCTATTATATATATATATATCCATCGCAATGAGGCTGGACCTTACCGTGGTGCGATGGTTTGTGTGCCTCAGTGATCCATTGAGCTATACTGGGTGGTGCTTTTGCGCCTTCAGAGCCACTCATACCAGATTGGTCAATGGTTAGAGGCCA
Source organism: Dicrocoelium dendriticum (assembly GCA_944474145.2). Taxonomy (NCBI): domain Eukaryota; kingdom Metazoa; phylum Platyhelminthes; class Trematoda; order Plagiorchiida; family Dicrocoeliidae; genus Dicrocoelium; species Dicrocoelium dendriticum. Next base: position 22,178 of record CALYDF020003835.1, read on the forward strand.
GACAAACTCAGCCTCCTGGTCCTCCAGGTTGGGGGTTGGAATGAGGGTGGTTCCTTATTCCTTAAAACGGACTCCTTGTAGTCCATTGCCAAACCCGCTGCCTTGCGGCTAGGTTTTTGAACCAAAGGCTTTGGTTGAGAACCCTAATCGTTCTCCTGGTTAGGCCTGGGCAACCTGGCAGTATCCTGCCCACGCAATACAATGAATCTCACTTCAAACCAATTACTGATGCTCTGGCCACCACAGAGGATAATCAACGGTGCCCTATCTGCTGCATCGAGCAGGGTGGATAGGGGTTTGGATGCTACTGCTCAGGCCTTCCCATCTTCTTATTCCCCTTCTTGCGCTTTTTCACCCTTATCGTCCCGTTCCAGCTTTACTTTTATCCCCCCTGTTTTCAACCCCCCAAATCCTCGGCCCTACCCCACCTTGCTTCGATAGTCGCTTGTCTTTTAGTTGCAACTCACAGGTGAACGCAGAGCGTCATTCCTGCACTGTCAACAGGCCCATGTCCAAGCACGCCGCCCATTCCAGTTCATCGGCTTCCATTTGGAGCCCTAGATCCTCCTTCAGACTGGCATGCCTCAATGTTGCACATTGCTTTAGATTGGTCAACAGCCAGCACCTGCCCCAACATTAGAGACCCTCTCGATCGATATCTGCTGCTTATCGGAGACCCGCCTGCAAGACTCGAGCTCTGTACTCACTCTGCGATCCCCTTCAGGTGCCACAAGTAGCACTTTCTCATTGCGCCTATCCGGTGACGATGCAGCTTCGAGCACCGGCCAAGCCGGTGTTGGTATTGCCCTGAGTCCCCGGGCTGAGGCTGCTCTGGTTGATTGGATTCCAATCAGTAGCCGGATGTGTGCGGTCCGATTGGCTGGCTCGTTCAAAGCTTCGAAGTCGCTTGGAACTAACAGGTGTCTATTCCTTATCGCTGCCTATGCACCGACAAACTGTAGGGATGACTCGGTAAAAGACGACTTCTATCGCCAACTGAACGAACTCCTTCGCCACAGAAGAAGCTCGGACACTGTAGTGCTGGCTGGGGATCTGAACGCTCAAGTTGGAAAAGTATCCGCAGATGAGCTGTATCTGGGCGGCCAACATGGTATAGGCTCCCGTAATGATAACGGTGAGCGGTTACTTCATTTGTGTGAGGATGCTCGCTTATTTATTGCGAGCACTAATTTCCGACACAGCACCCGCCGGAGGGTGACTTGGCGCCCACCAGCCTCGAACCAGTTATGGACGCAAATCGATCACATTGCTATCAGTTACCGCTGGAGAGGCTGCATCTAGAACTGTCGCTCGATTTGGAGCACAGGTGTTGACACCGATCATGCACTTGTATGTGCTGACCTGCGGATGCGCTTTGGCGGACGCCCGCGACGATGTTCTGAGCGCATTGACACCGGCAGACTGGTGAATCCAGCTGTTCTGAACGCCTATCAAATTACGCTGTCATCCGAGTTGGATAAACGCTCACTGGTCTCATATGCAACAGGCCTTACTAGCAGCAGGCAAATCCTCATGTGGTATGTCTAATCGCCAACATGAACATTGGGTCTCTTCACAGTCTTTGGAACGTATAGATGCTCGCCGGCTGGTTCCGGCTGGAAGCGAACAGTGTAAAACTCGCAAACAGCTCCGGGCAAAACTCCGTGCTAGCCTGAAGAGAGACCGCGAATCCTGGTGGTCTCGTCGTGCACCAGAGATGGAAATGGCCGCTGCCCTTGGTAACCATCGTGAGTTATTCCGTCTTATACGGGAAACGGGCAGCAGGAGACCTGGTGTTAGTGAAACTATACTTGACGAGAGTAGACAGCCCATCCACAATTTATCAAAACGCCTGGAACGTTGGGTTGAGCACTTTGAAAGGCAATTTAATCGGTCGGAATTGTTAGATTTCTCGCCGACCAGTGATCGCCCTGCTTCGTGGGTTGTTCCTTTGGATTCACCCTCTCGCTCAGAAGTCGAACACGAGATCAAACTGTTGAAGTTACATAAAGCCACGGGACCTGAGGACCTTCCTCCAGCCCTTTTCAAATTCAAGGGACCTGCTTTTGTGGATGATTTACACGAGTTACTAGTGAGACTGTGGGAGCAGGAAACTGTCCCAACCGATTGGAGCCGCTCCATCATAGTCCCAAATTTCAAAGGAGGTTCATAATCGGAATGCGGCAGCCACAGAGGAATCAGTCTGATCTCCATCGCCTCCAAATTGCTTGCCTCTGTCATCCTTCACAGACTGACTGGCACTCGTGAAAGCCAGATTCGTGAAGAACAAGCTGGATTTCGCCGAGGTCGTAGCTGCATTGACTACATCTTCACCTTGCGTCAGTTGTTGGAGCACCGTCACATATATTGGCGGCCCACCGTTGTCGTGTTTTTCGATATCAAAGGTGCATTCGATTCGGTGGATAGACATGCACTTTGGGACTGTCTACTCAGGAAAGGTGTACCTGAGAAATATGTGAATATTATCCGAGCATTATACGCTCGTAGCTCGGGCAGAGTGAGGGATTACGGCAAGTTGTCGTCGCCCTTTAATATCTCCAGCTGCGTGAGACAAGGATGCCCGCTGTCACCTTTCCTCTTCAACTTCGCTGTTGACGAAGTCATGGAAATCGCGTTTACAGGACACGGCTTAGAAGGTGTGGAGCTACTCCCAGGAGAACGACTTCTTGATTTAGAGTATGCTGATGATATTGCCCTCATCTGTGACAGCTACCAGACGTGCCAAGCGGCACTGGACAGATAAGCACTAGCTGTCCGTCACTTTGGGCTTTGCTTCGCACTCTCGAAGTGCAAAGCGTTTCTCCAAGGTTGGTCTGGACCGCCTCCTACGCTGACCCTTGGTGGGGATCAGCTAGAAGTCGTTCAAAAAGTTCAACCACCTGGGAAGTTGTATCAACGCCTGTGAGATTGAAGATGAAATCACGAATCGCATAGCAAAAGCTCTGGGCGCTTTTGCTAACCTTCGCCACTTATGGCGCCGGCGCGACACCACTCTTGCCCTGAAGGGTTGAGTGTACAATGCAGCAGTACGTTCGACCTTACTGTACGGTTGTGAAACCTGGCCGCTGAAAGCAGCGGACCTGAAGAGGCTAGTTACGTTCGACCACCGGTGCCTTCGTAATTTAGCTCGCGTTTGGTGGGAACACCGCGTGAGTAACGAGCGTGTTCAACGCCTTGTTTACGGCACAGGAAAAGGAACTGAACCGCTCAGCACCGTTATTTCACGCATCAGGCTCCGATGGCTCGGCCACGTGTTACGCATGCCAACCCACCGACTTCCGCGACGTGTGTTGTTTGCGCGCCGGGGTGTGGATGGAAGAAGAGGAGGGGTGGCCAAGCGATGACTTGGTCCAGAGGAATGAAGACCCTCATTTCGAAGCTGGCCTCGGTTGGAGCGTCTCGGCTCCCAGGTTGGGGTCCGAAAGACGATGAACACGTTTGGTTGGACACACTTGCTGATATGGCTAGGAGCCGACCTCAGTGGCGTTCGTGCTGTGAGTTTCTTTGTCCCACCCCATCCCTCTTGGCCTTTCCATCCAACCACGATCTCATTACTTAGCCTTATATAATTTTGCATAATAATTTTTTTGGGTGCCCAGCAGCCGGCTGGTAGCTTACCGGAATGATGCCCATCCGTTATCGGTAGCTCA
>CALYDF020003837.1:0-26421 GCA_944474145.2 Dicrocoelium dendriticum
AATAAGATTTCGGTGTAATTTAATTGTTGAGGTTTACTTCTTCTCAAGTCTGGTATATGGAGAAACTTAAGCACGAACTACCATAGATTACATTTCACACGCAGCGAGAATATGGTGAATGCTGCTTTCCTGCTCATATATCAAGAAGCTGGTGCCTGTTATTATACTGTTGATAGTAACGTAGAACTGAGGGCACATGATATCCATCGACTGTCGAACGTATGCCATATCATTCAATGAAACTATGGACTGTCCATGAATTTGTCAGATGCCTGAGAATTACTCGTGTTACCGATAAAGTTCACCGTTATTCCCTAACTGTATCTAGTATTTCATCGCATAAACTTAGCATTGCGAGTTGTGGAATGAATTTCTGTTGTTCAGCTAAGGAGTTCTAAGGCATCTGGGATTAAAGATGGTTTATTACAGCGTTTATTATTTTGTGGTCTATAGTAGTAATCGATGCTAGTTTTGCCCCAACAACACTGCAGTGCATGTAAGTTGATCAATCGGGTCGGACGGCCGAGGAGAGACGCTCGGAAAGTTAGCATAATTTTTAATAATTGAAACCGACAGCATTTTATGTAAGAAAATGTGCACTAATGCGCTAGGTCACTTGTATGAGAAGGCTCTGAACTGATTCTAGATCATAGTAACGAACAAACTCACGCTCCCAACAAGGAGGCGAATTAACCCCTCATTTAAACTGCGCAAGAACACTAGTCTTCACGAGGAAGTGTGGAGTAAGTTACCTACGATGCTTAGAAATTAGAGCCCTCGGTCAGTGGACAAATAATAGGAAGTTATATTGGCATTCGATCTATTTTAAGCTGTATTGCTATCAAACCTTATTAGGTATCAGAACATTTGTAAAAAAGACATGAATCAATTTTCCGCAATCTCCTATTCATCCTAGTTCAGAACAAACAAATGCGTGAATAATCCTCAGTTAGCAGTAATACAACACCTAATTGCATCGATTGAATCAAGCTAGATAAATGGTGCATTCAAACACAACGAATCCGTACTGGCAACACATTGTTTGAAACGGAGGTGGGTAGACATATACCCTGCTCGATACTGACGCAAAAAACCAAGAGTTATGAAAGATCCCATACAACTAGTGGGTTAAAGCCTGTTCATAATAAATCGCAAGTACTTTTTAATTTAGCTCTGAGACTCTGTCTTCCCAATGAAGTTTCCATAGGACTCTACCAACGTGAAATGGAGGTAATGCATCTTAACTGTCCTCCTTCCCTATAATATTACTACGGTATTCTAGATTAGATCACAAAAATGTCCCAAAATATCAAATGCGTCTTTCCATCATAAATACAATGTATGCACGCGTGGTCTGGAAAATCAAAGAGGAAAAGAGAGATGCAGTTTTATCATTCTAGTTCACGCGCGTTGCTTATGTAGCGATGCTCGTGAATCGAAACGTTACAGTTTGATCGGTGAGGAGAAGAAAAATATTCACCACATAAGGAACTTATAAAGGGTGCAATTCGAATCTTGAAAGTAGACGTAAGTCGCTACAAATTGCAACATATGTAGCTCAGTTTGCCTGGTAGAGCGCTGATTGGTTCTCCGAGCCAGGCGATTTTGTTGCGGACTTTTCACCATCTAACGAGATGGCGTATTTAGAACTTGATTCTAAGTAGCTCAGTAAAAATATAATGTGGTTCGAGCAACTTCACTGATGATGCACATGCGGTTTGAGTTGTACTATGCATAAAAGCTGCCCGTTTGGAAAAGATATCAACCCCCGACACTTCCGTCAATGAGTACTCTTCGTTCGCACTGTACACTCGGGGTGACGTGTTACGGTGAATTTTGAAACGCCCAATGTGCACGATGCGAATGCGCAATTGTTACATTTGTTAATGCTAATCCAGTTGTTTCGGGCAATCTCAAACCGCTTCACAAGTGGCAATCAGTTTGTCACTTGCAGAAAGCACTCATAAGTTGAAAATCTATTCATTTACTTTCTAACGCTTTTTATCTACGTATATCTCAAATCCAACTACGCCATCCAAGCTTGATGAGATTCGTGAAAGCATGACTTTGCAGAATCCGTGACTCCATGATGCTGGGAAAGATATATTTAATGGGGATTTGCTCCGCATTCCTTACCATGAATGAAGGGAAAAGCTCGGTTTCTAGTTCACGCTGCCGGCGGTTACGTTGAAAAATCACCGTGACAAATCTATTGAGATGTCATTCAAGCCACCTAGGAAGTTCAGTAGTAAAACACTATTTAACGGCTAACATGATAGTAAGTAGGATGACATTTTGGTTAACTGGAGCAATTGTTTACGACGAGTACAATAACGAAACCTTGACAAGTGCCGTTGGAAGGTTACGGTGTGTATTGCAGGATAACTGTGTCGGCGAAAGAATGGGTGTGGTACCTTACTCAGCAAATGACTTGCAGTAACAAGTGTGACTATTCCTAACTGGAGTTTGTGAGGATTATGACACCAACCGAGGTTTGTTGTCCAATAATTCAATACTCCGACAATCATGGAGGGCATCACCTTGTGTACAGTGTTATGCTATCTTCAAGGAGCTATTGAATAGGGTTAGGATTGAGGCACTAATTCCTGAGCCGGAACTGCGTTCCAGGACTTTACAACTCGGAGTAGGAAATGTTCCTTTGATAACCCAGTCGGCTGTAGTGCCCGCCTAATTAAAATGTTGACTAAAACAAATATGTGTTTAACTGAGATTCAAAAGATGGTGGTGTGATTGTGCAAGCAAGCGGCTGGCATGTCGCATGAGAACAGAGCATTTGATTTGATGCGGGACAATATTACCTCATTGGTTCGCTGGAGCAAGTTTGTTTAACTTTTTTAAAAGAGGAATCTCATGAGTACAGTAAATTCGTTAGTTATGGATGTGCGTTGGCTATTTTTATCGAGGTTCCTCTCTGATTGGTTGGCAGTCATTTTCGCAGAGCTTGCTTCGTCAAATATTTGTTTGTTCCCGAAGGAGCGAATACTGCGACATGGTGTCAGAGTACACCAAGCTAAGATTACCCAATGGTGCTCCGTTGCTGGTTAAAGCCCAACAGGATTTGCAACCACCTGACCCATTATACATAAAACAGAAATTCAGCAATGATTAGCGAAACTGGAATCTGTCGTCCGAGTAATCTGTGATTTCTGCGAATACTAGACTAACGAGATCTACCAGCTTTATCACTTTTTACACGAAACCGGCGCCCAAACAAAGCTTTCGAGAACTATGTTAATGTGCTAAATCTCCAGGCTCGTTCGTGTCATTTTTGCAATTGTATGATCGACGGTCTCATCTGAGATAGAATCGTGCTGGTGATGAATGATGATGGTATCTCCTGGCGGCTGTTGCGGCAACGGCAGTTACCGTCCAGACAATGTCTTAATATACGCCAGAGTAAAATATTAACGGAACAACACATACAGTAACTGCGGTTGCCGACTGAAGCAGAATTTTATGCGGTATCCAGTTTAACTGCGAAACACTGCAAAACCTATTGTTAGGACATACGAAACGTGCCAAATTTGGATCTACCAAAATGCGCGGATTGTGTTTCAGATAAGCAATGTTAAAGACCATATAATGTTCGTGATCATGCCAGCTTGCTAACCATCTCACTTTATCGATTACAAGCTGTCTTCGAAATATGTATCAATTTAGCTGTGTTTCAGACAAAAGCACTACACATTAGTATGCAAAGTGAGAGGAACCCAGTTTGCTTACACGCATCTGCTTATATGATTTACCAATGCATTCCATATTAAGTGTTCACCCATCTAGGTAATCGTATCATCAGTGCCAGACGGAGTATGTAAATATTCCGCCGGCTTTGGAGTACTCTATCATAGAAACAGTTGTAAGTTTCATAAATATGTATTCGTTTGTGCAGGCTGGTTTCGTTGATGGGGTCTCAAAACAAGAATTGTTCAGATTTAGATAATCAGAGCGTTCGCCGAAACAAAGTTGTTTTCTGACGGTGAAATTAAATCTTTGTTGAACGGCTCTATCATCCCTCCACAAATCCTGATAATGGGAGTGAAACACCGAGTTGTGAAGTCAAAGTGGCGGCGATAATTCTTGAGCAAGCTGCACATTTTGCTGTGGGTTGTGTACGTAATATTACCTTGGGTAAAAGAGATACAAATTACGTTTAAATCGCGAAGTTTATGGCGTTGCTTTCCACAACTTTGCGTGATAAAAGAACTTCGAAGATAAATATCTTTACTATATTATTGTACAATTGTCTTCACAGGCCAAATAGCTTTCGCACAGTGTTACTAATGGAAATAGCACGATTCATCTGTGACGCGTTTCCTATCGAACCGGTATTATGAGATGATGTATTGTACAACTCAATTGATCCACACTTTTGTGTAAGCCTCCTACAAGTCAAACACTGAAAGGTAGCGGAATATATGTATGTAAAGCCAATACGTACTGCACCTGAATACCGGCCCGTATACGTAAATATCACAAGCGTCTTTAATCCGGAAGGCGTGTTCCGCGAACCGGACGTCTCTCGTGTTATTCTTAGTGCATGTGCGACTAGTGCTGGCTGCGTGGCAACTACGCTTGCTTATGCATACCCGTGTACTGTTGGTGCCTTTAAAGAAAGGAAAACGTTGGGGGGGGGGAACAAGTGCGCAAAAATATTAGCGGAATTCAAGATGTTCTAGTATAATAGTTTTGTATATAAACGAACTGTTGAATGACATGCTCGATTCTGTGCTGCTGATATATGTAAATTTAGCAAAATATAATTTCAAAGAAGCTTTATTCTGCTCACCAGCTTCATGCCATTTGCTAGGTTGAGCCTTCCAGCTCTTGAAGTAAACACCAGGTGGTCGACTGCTCGCTTTATCTCGACCCATTGTTGCCCACTGTGAAAGTAATTACGGCACAGTTTTAAAGCGAACAATTCAGGGGAATGATGAAAAACGGTCTTCTTGCTTATCGCTACAAGTGAATCCAAATTAACTAAGTAAATATTATCTTATTGCCTATTATAATTTCTCACCAGCATGCCACTTTTCTCATCCGTCCAACTACACATTTATTACTGATCCGGTTCAGCATTTGAGGTTCAGGCGATCAGTGCATTTAAACTTCCAGACTACTTCGTTAAGAATTACTGGTAATATTTCATAATAGAGTGAAGTCGATGGTAAAAAGACCGGACCGTGATGCAGCGCGATGTTTTGCCTACCACTTCGATTCATCGAGCTATATTTAGTGGTAACAAACGGGCCAATTGAAACACAATCCTATAACGATGATCAAAGATTGGAGTTCAGACAAACTCGGTCACCTGGTCTTCCAGAGTGTGAGTTGGAACTAGGTTGACATCAGTCTGTAAAACTAAATCATTGCCACATTACCGTTACGCTTTAAAGAGGATTCTAATCCAGATTCTTTAGCTAAACACTCTAATCGTTATTTGCCTGGATTTGGGCGCCCTGACAGACTAAATACAATCAAGACTATTTCCTTTTAATTAAAATTAATGCTGCTTCGGCCGTCGCGGACATCAAATGGTTGCAATATTTACAGCGCACAGCAGGGCAGACAAACATGATCATGCATCCCTTCTGCGTTTTCCGCCTGTTAAGCTTACTCTCTAGCGATCCACACTTCCTACCTTATTTGCACAATTCCTACCTCTAATTACAACAGTTACAATGCCGCTACGATTATGCCATCTGCAGCACTATTTCCTTGGCATATATCAGCGAAATTCTCTCATAAGTCCACGGCCTGTTCCCATTGGACGGCTGCAACAAAATAAATCCTTGACGCTGATTCAAGACGTCAATTGGGCCTGCGGCCATTCACGCAGAAAGCAGATGAAATCAGTCTGTCATCATGACACTTGTTGCCATGCGGCCGGCATGATCATGACTACATCTGGCCAGTGTGGACCGCTGACAATTGATGTCAGTCAGCTCAGAAATTAGCAGCAGGAGATACTGGCGTGCGACATATGAAACTAACTGTCTTCTGTTCCTAATACCCTACGGAGTGGGAGGTATCGTTCTATTGATCTTTCCCCGTCTCGGTTTGCAAAGTAGAGAGCAGAGGCAATGGCAGCGGTACAACAATTCCCCAGGTGATGAGCAACATTAGACTCTGAAACTAATAGGTCAACAGGCTTCACTCGCCCACATGTTGCACGCACTATGTATTGAGGCGCGATTCGCGATGGCAACTAGGATATTTGACCCTCAGGTGGTAGTTGAACTAATTACGGCCGACTTGTCCTCCTGCTATTGGTTGCACGCATCCGAAGACGCCGGTGTGACAACTACTATCCAAAGAGGGGTTGACATTATTTTCAGTTCTGAGGCTGAGTTATCACTGGTTGATTGGATTCTGTTATACAGCCATTTGTATGCAGGCCTTTTGGAGACATTAGCTAAGGTTGACTTTGCTGTTTGTTCATGGTTTCTGTTCAGTTTCTCAGCAACTGCAGTTCTGATGCTGCAATGCAACATACAGTGAAATGAAATATTGTTTCTCAGCGTGACCAGTTCAGGTATCCTGTTGTTGCAAAGGAAACCATTGCGCAATTTGATAACGTGTACTCTTTAGAAGTCCAGCTAAGCTGGCTTTACCACAACCGGATTGGTAACGGCGAGAGTTTATTATTATACTGTGCATTGCACTGCTTGGTTGCTTGTTAATAGCAATGCTTTTAGACACAGTAGGCATCCCATTATAGCTGGTCAGCGATGGACGCAAATAGATCAAGCTGCGGTGACCTTCAGTTGGTGTGGTACCGTGCCGCATTTTCGGTGGTGTTGGAATAAGTGCGTTGATTCTAAACATACTTTCGTGCACTGCCCGTTTTCCGTTCTCTGTTGGAAGGCGTACCAAGTGTTTCCCTTGATTGGCAACCAAGAACAAGTACTAAAGTTCCATAATGCCTTGTGAAAAGGAGTTGCGCTAATTTAAAATTACTAGGCAAGCATGTACACAAAATTTGCAGGGTTAAGCGCGGAATTTCTTCTCTGCACACATCATGCGAAGCAACACAAACGACAAGAGAGGTGGCCGGCATTCATCGGCTACCATTTGGCTATACCTTCCAAGGTGCACAATCATCTTACATGCTACCTAGTCGAGCGTGTCGCCATAAAGTCTTAACCACAGCTGTAACGAAAAAACGGATATCGTTGCTCGAGTACAGCTCCGTCTTTGCTGACCTACTATACACGAAGGCGTTGAATGCTACGGTTATATGTATAGCCGAACAGTATCACTGCTACCGTTCGAGCGGTGTTTCCATATACAAATAAATAATATTTTTGTCGGCTACGCGGGACACATCATTAAAAGTAAGCTCATAGTAATAGTGAAACAGCTGATCAAGAAATCTGCCATATTATAATAAGATATTCACATATGCGGATCAAAATGTAAGTATGCTTGCGTTCCTAAACATGTTTCTGTTTTTTGAATGAGTTCGAACGCGTCTTTATTGTCTGAAAGTTTGATGACTGTGGATTTGATGAGATTGTCCGAATAAGCAAGGGCATTGAGTTTATTTGGTGGCGAGTCACAAACGCCACCTTACGGTATTGTTAAGCAGATATTTGTAGCTTTTGATAGGTAGGACGCTTTGCAGGCGGAAACCCACCACGTCCTGGAACACTGCTGCTGAACTATTTGCTGGAATGGTTTAAACCGAATCATCCAGCTGGCATCACAATGAGGTTCGGGTAACCAGTGAGGAATAGCCAGTTCGCGTACATTGTATGCGATGGCTCTTAGCCTTCGATAAAGGGTGTTGAAGAGAATTGATCGTATGTGGTGGTAACAAGGTATCAGCAACGGTAATGTCAGACATCGTGTCCTGTTGAATGCGTTTTCCTTTCCACAGGCTGGCCTTACCTCGCCAGTTATGTTTGCTCGGTCAAGTCCTGCGTATGTCAGCTGAGAATTTGCTCTGAGACGCACCGCTTGCTCGCGCAGGTTTCGACTGGAAGATAACATGCAGTGCTAAACCATCCAACTGGTCACATTGTATAAAAGCAATGATTTCACAGTTGTTTGTCGTTGAATCCACACGCCTACATGGTTAGGGACCTAAGCACGTATCGTACAGTTAACTCGAAAATATGCAGGATTTGAAGCGCAACCGAAACCGGTGGACCCGCTGTGTACATAATTTTTTAAATTCAGATAATTAAGGCCTAACATTTAAAAATGCCACAAAAAGAAAGCAAAAGATGCGCGTTTAAAACAACAAAAGCTTTCCGTTTTTCTTGCGCACATCGTCTGTGGTGTGCTGCTTACCTTCAACTAGTGAGTCGTTAAGGCGCCCTCAGCAAATATTCCGTGTCGCCACTATTGACTGACAATGTTCGCGTGCGTGCGTGTGAGTCCATCAAAAAGTGTGTGTGGGTTTCGTACTTTCTGTCGTTGCGAGCATTGGCCAAGACCCTCCCTGTCTGATCGAACACTGGACTCAGCGCTCTCTTTACTTGCTTGCTTGCTGTATGCTTCTATACGTTTCCTGTATGCACCGTTGCTTACGATATACTTTCATTGTCCGTCCTTATTCTGATTCTTCTGGGTGTAGCGAATTTACTACGGAGGTTATTTTGATCACTTATGGTAAATTTCATTACTTCACCTCAGCCGATTTTTAATTATTTAACGGAAAAGCCTATGACGAAGCAATGTACGCAGTGGATGACTACTTTCACGCATTACCTGGAGTTCTTTGTGCTTTTGACAAAGGCAGTGCGATTGCGAAGGCATCGAAAATTAACTTACTGCGTCACCACCTCGCTAACGAAGGGCCGCGACATTTTGATAGTTTGCAGCTACACATGAAACATGACTTCCAAACTGTGCTCTAACCTCTTGACAGATTGTGGAAAGAAATAACACACGTGTTCACAGTCCAGTACAACACAATTAACACCATGAGACAACAACCGAGTGAAACTGTAAATGGTTTTGTTGCTCGACTCCTTATGGCCCTCCATATGACCAGATGGGGAAGCAATGTTTTACAAGCATTGATCGTTGGTTTACTTGACGACAAAGCACGCGAGCGCCTTTAGTCAAAAAAATGAAAAGACGCTTACTTGGGAAAAAGCTTGTGACATAGTTAGACAACATGCTAATCTCGTCCAGGAACTAACGGCCTTCTCCTTTTTATAACAGATAATTTTACAGGAGGTAAACAAGTCTCACTAACAAAGCGTGATCATACATGGTCTTAATCCGTACAGCGAAGAGAGTTCTTTTGTTATCGCTGTGCCGGGAAGCATTCTGATCCGGCTGCTTACCAGCAACTTCACTTAATATGCAGGTTTGGTGTGAAAAGAGGATATATTCAGAAAGTTTGTTTTTCAAAACAAAATTCCCTTGTGCGGTGAAGTCCAATAACTGCAAATTACGTAACTGAGGATTTAAAGCGGAAATAGATAAACACCACAACCGTTTTTAACCACAACATAGCAGTGAAGAAACCGTTGGTTGCGTCCCTCCAGGTTATTGAATAACTTACTGAATTCACAATTGACGTATTTTCCGCAGTTACGCTGATGCAATCCGGTGCCCCAGTCATAACTACCAAATCTCCATCCCCTACAATAGAACTACGATCGTACACCGGACAGTTGGTAAGTGTGTTTGGTTGCACGTATCTTCTACCCTGTTCAACGGATCAAATCCGTGTGCACATTTCTTGGGGACCAGGTCCAATCTTACTTGGTCTCCTTGGCAATCAACGACTTCCGGGCATCATCCCAAACGTCAACAAGGTTGAATCTTGTCTACAACTATCTAAGATTTTGCAAAAATATGCACCACCTTTTGATCAAAATAAGCCAGGTCGGCTGAAGGATTAGGCTGCCCAAATAATACTGAAACCACTAGCAAAACCGAACTTCTGGAAGACGCGTACTGTAAGTTATGCTCTTGGGAACAATTTCAAGGCTGAGCTGCGTCGACTGGTAGAATAGCGTACACTTGAACCCGTCCAGTATTCCGCTTAGGCTGCCCCTATAGTGCCTGTATTGAAAAGCGGTGGTACTACAATGCTCTGTGTGGAGTAAAAAGTTACAATCAACCAAGCACTACAGATAGGTAGATATCAAATGCCTAAAATGGAAGATATTTCCGCTTCTCTCTCTTGTGGCGAACATTTTACCAGTCTGAATCTGAGCCACGCCTACCAGCAGGTGGAGCTCGACGAGCATCCACGCGCTTTCACCACCATCAACACACATATTGTGCACTTTCGCTACATATGCATACCGTTTGGAATAAGCCCTGCACCGTCCATATTTCGGCGAATTGTCGACTCACTACTGAAAGACATAGCAAATACATGTGCCTATATGGATGACATCCTAATTACCGGGCGCACAACTGATGAACATCTGCACACCCTGGAAGTAATTCTATAAAGACTATTAGACGCCGGGCTGATACTGAAGAAAGAAAAGTGTAAATTTCTTGTACCCAGTGTGCAATACCTTGGGTGCAAACTGTCGACCGAGGGTTTGTATACGATAGAAGAGAAAAATAGGGCACTTCTTAAAGCCCCTGCACCCAGAAATGTAAATGAAGTAGGCTCGTTGATAGGAGTAGTCACTCGGTTCTTTAGGTTCAAACCAGCGGCATCTAATCACTTAAAGCTGCTTCATCTACCTTCGCGCAAGACTCACCCACGGAAATTGAACGCTGTTCTCGATAATGGTTTCCACGCAGTAAAAAATCTTATAACGTCAGCTGAAGTCATTGCAAATAACGATCCAAGGAAACCTATTGTTACTACTTGTGATGCTTCTTCTTACGGCCTTGGGGTGTTTTCCTACATAAATTACTTGACGGCTCTCAACAACCTGTTGCCTACGCTTCACCAACCTTAACCGCAGCCGAAAGTAACTAATCTCAGCTTGATCGAGAGGTGGCCGCTGTCATCTTCGGTATCAACGGATTTCATCGGTAATTGCTCAGCCAACATTTCGTTATTTACACAAATCCTAGACACCTTATCTCGCTCCTTCTGCACGAAAAAGAAATTCAACAACTGGCCTCCCTCAGAATGATCCGCTAGTCCCTCAGTCTATCTGTTTTACATACTCGATGCAGTGTATTCCGGGCAGACAGAATACCGCCGCTGACATTCTCAGTCGACTAACCTTCCAGGAGATCCGTTAAGAAGACGTTACTCCGCAAGAACATGTGAATCTAATTCTGCTCTTTAACAAGGCTCCGATCACGTCCACAGATATACGTCACTAGACAGATAGAGAGAAGTTGCTAACATGAAAGCACTTGCCCGTTCCTATGTATGGTAGTCCATATTGGATGGCGACATTGCTTGCTTTGCAAAGAATCGCGAAATGCTGTCCCCCACATACGGGGGCAGCCCTTGACATGTTAGAGACGCCCTGGAAACCTGTGCATGTAGACGTTTTCAGTCCGTTTGAAAGTTAAATGATTCTTATTGTAGTATTTGCGCATTCTTAATGGATTGATGCTCACATTATGTCCACAGTGACTTCAGATAGCTCAATAATCAAACTACGCAATACATTCGCTTCCTTCCCGAAACAATTGTGGCTGATAACGGACTGTGTTCACCAGCACCGAGATTTCCACCTTCCTGACCTCAAATGAAATTAGACCTGTGACTACCACCCATTATCATCCGTCTTCGAACAGCTTGACTGAATAGGCTGTACCAAAAATGAAAACGTGGCCGCTCAAACGAACAGGTGGGCCATCGCGTGTGCGGCTAGATGGTGATCTTTTTCTGCTTACCAAAATATGCTGAGCGATCCCACCGGAAGAAGTCCTGCAAAGCTTATGTTCAGGCGCCGTTTGCGTACTCGATTAGACTTACTGCACGGAACTCTGGCAGGCGAAGTTCGCGAAAAATAAGAACGGGTGAAGGAACGCTTTGCTATTCGCAGCAGAAACAGGTTTGTAACAGATTCAGATCTAAGATGCATACGCTTGCCAACAGACGACGGATGGCTAGTAGCCATTTTCAAAACGACTAACTAGCAGATGCTAGAGGCAGAGACTGAGGACGGCAAAATCGTGCGGCGTCACATGGATCACGTTGGGCCAAGGCCGTCAACATCCGGTTCAACCTGTGAACTAAATCCTCCACCAGCAGTATTAGATGACATGTGAGCGAATGACTCACCAACTGAAGCCGAAGCGCCGCTGCGCAAATCAACCTGCGACCGCCGACCGGTTGAGCGTTTC
Organism: Dicrocoelium dendriticum; assembly: GCA_944474145.2. Lineage (NCBI taxonomy): Eukaryota > Metazoa > Platyhelminthes > Trematoda > Plagiorchiida > Dicrocoeliidae > Dicrocoelium > Dicrocoelium dendriticum. Next base: position 12,262 of record CALYDF020003837.1, read on the forward strand.
CAAGCTGCATAGCTGCAACTACAGGGGGAAGAAGTGATGCGCCCTCAGCTAGTGTTCCGTGTCGCCTTCACTGACTGCGAATGTACGCGTGTGTGCGTGTGTGTCCATCAATACGTGTGTGTGTTTCCTCCTTCCTCTTATTGCGCTCATTGGCCAAGCCCTTCTCTGTCTGGTCGAACACTGGATTCAGCGCTCACCTTGCTTGCTTGCGGTTTACTTCTATACGTTTACTGTAGGCACCATCGCTTAAGATACATTCTCGTTGCCTGTCGACAGCGTACGCACAATGAATATTTACATTTCCGGATTTTACCAAAACTCCACGTCTTGTGTTTGAGCTGGATATGCATCCGTTGAAGATGTCAATGTATATTATGTAATGGTTTATTAAATATTGGCTCGAGCGGTTTATAGTCCGGATACACTGTCGTTTTCCTTCAAAATGTGTAGTCGCTGAATCGCCGCATTACGTAGACGACAACGAGCGTCTCCTTTTCCATCTGCACATGGCGCTGTTCCGTCACTGTGAGCGCCCGACTGCAAACATCACAGGATTTGCCATCCAGCAAGAGAACAGCATCTATTCCCAGTTGGCTGCCGTCACACTGCACCGACAAAGGTAATGGTAGTTCGCACTAACCAAATACTGTCGCACACAAAATAAGACACTTCATGGTTGTGAAGGCTGCCTGCTGCTCTTGTACCCAATTTCAGTTTACAGCATTGTGATTCACGCTGCAGATGGGAGTTATGACGTTGGCAGTTCTAGAAAAAACCGGCTCAAATGATTCGCAATGACCTTTAAACGACTAGCGGCCTTGACCTTCTCGGGTTGTGGCATATCCTGTATTGCCTAGATTTTTCCGGGCTCAATCATTATTCCCTCGGATGTCAGAACATGCTCATGAAAAAGCACTTCAGTTTTCCGTAGCTCAACTCTCGTGTTTGCGTTGTACTTTCATTGGTACTCATCGCTGCAAAACGTGGTACAGGTTGGCCTTACGTTCCTGTTTGGTTGAGCCGTAAATCCGTATATCGTCTGCTGCACACTTTACACGGTCTAGGTTGTCAAACCTTGCATTAACCGCTTTTGGAAAACTCCGCTTTAAACCAAACGGCAAACGTAGCCAGCGAAGACATCCGAAGGGTGTGGCAAACGTTGTCAGGAAACTGGATTACCCATCTAGGACCACGAGCCATAAGAAATCAATTTTGATGAAGTACTTAGCCTTAGCCGACCGCTGCTTGACATATTCGAAGGTCGTATAGTGTTCTCTACGCAAATCATCATTCGACGGCTTAGGATCTATGGACAGACACAAACCACCGTTCTGTTTTGTGACAATCTCGACTTGTCTACCCCAGTCTGTCGAATCGCCTGTCTTAGCGAGTACGCCCAATTGCGTCACATTAAACAACGCGATGACGAACTTATCGCGTAATGCAAATGGAACACTTCAACATGGATGCGCAATTGGTCGTACTGACGGAGACATTACCAAGGAACGGATCCTTTAGACTTCCGAAACCTAGGCTGATCACGCACGGATACCGATTACTAGCATCTGTCTCCGGTTTACATACATGCAGAAAACGACAATGGTTAAAATGAATAAAGCCGTCATTAGGTGTAATAAATGCCCTGAATCGGAGTGAGCTGTTCCTCTGCGGCCAAGAAATTCAACTAATGTGAAGAGCCGTTGTTGGAATTGATCACGTGGATTGTGGCCAAGCATTTCGGCCGGCGCTTGGAACCGTTCCACATGCGCAGGACACCTTGATCAGGTCGCATACGAATTCCTTTGCATTGCATTGCTGGAATTGTGTTTACGTTGGCACCCGAGTCCAACTGGAAACGCGCCCTTTCGTCACAACTTATGAGCTTGCATATACGCACTTCTTTGTTTCTGCCTGCGACACGTTGCAAATTGATTGTTTAGAGTCGGAGGGCATTGTGTCATGATTGAGTGCATTCATCTTCGATGAGTGACAAACTGACTTTTCATTTGCTGAGTCAGGTAACACACACGCCTTTTACAAACACTGTTATTTTGCAATACACACCCCAACCTTCTTACTGCCCTTGTCAAGCTTTCGTTATGGTACTCGTCGAAAATCATTGCTCCAGCTAACCCAAATGTCATGCTACTAACTATCATGTTAGCTAGTAAACAGCGTTTTACAATTGAACGGCCTACTTGGCTTGAAGGACATCTCATTAGGTACTTCACGATGATTTCTTCACGTAACCGCCAGTACAGTGAACTGAACACCGAAATTTTTGCACGCATTCATTTTAAGGAGGGCGGAGCTAATCCTCCCTACATTTACCTTTTCTGGCATTGCGAATCTCTAATTCTGCGATGTCATGATTTCACGAATCTCATTAAGCTTGGATGGTGTAGTTGGTGCTGTGATATACGTAAACACTAAGCCTTGGAAAGTAAATGAATAGATTCAAAATTATAGGTGCCTTCTGCAAACGGACAAACTGAGTACCACTTGTGAAGCGGTTTGAAATGGCCCTAAATACCTGGGGTAGCATTCACAAACGTAACAACAGAGCATTCACTTCTTGCACTTGCGGCGTTTAAAAATTCACCGTAAAAGTTCACCGCGAGTGCTAAGTGCGAACTGGGAGTATGCAACGACGGAAGTGTATGGGTTGGTAATATTTCCAAACGGGCAGCTCTTATGCAAACTTTACTAACCAAATTGCATGAGCCCTATTGCATTTGTACTAAGCTACTTAGCACCACGGGCAAATGTCATCTCTTTAGGTGGTGAAACGACTGTAACAAAATTGCCTGGCTCGGAGAACTAATCAACGCACTACCCTGCAAACTGAGCTATATGATTTGAGATTTGTGGCGACTTTTTTCAGGATTATAATTGTATTTTTTATTAATACCTGATGAGGTTAATGTTTATTCTATTGTCACCGATTAAAACGATTTTTCTTCTTCTCCCACACAGCTACTCGATGTTTAACCTGACAGAACAACATGGTATCAGCGCAGGCCAAACCTTATGACATGTAAATTACAGTAACGAATACATCAGAAATTTCATTTCGATACATCTCCTCAGGCAAAGCGCGTGCTATTCTGTTAGACAAGTATCGTAAAGCAAGCAGTGCACTTCAAAACACTTGAGCCCAACTACATATTGCTCGATCGGATCGCCCAACGTTTTATATGGATAGTGTTTTGGGTTTAAATAGTAGATTGCCTTTTTATTTGCCACTCATGTTGACTTCACACAAGGTATTTGATTTAAATTTGGCTAACTTTTGTCTCTTTGAGCGATCAAGATGCCGTCCATATGAATTCGTTTGTTTCATGGGTGGTTGCTTGCACAGTAGCTTTCTGATTCACGAGAATCGCTGCATCATCAACGCGCTTGAACTAGAATGATAAAACTGCATCTCGATTTTCTTATGCGATTTTCCAGATAAAGCGTGCATAAATTACATTTTCGATATCAAGAGTCAGTTAGAATCTTGGGACATTTTGCTGCTGCAATCTAGAATTCCGTAGGATTATTATAGTAAAAGAGGACAGTTAAGATACTTCACCGCTGAGCGGACATCATCTCCATTTCATCTTGGTAGAGTCCTGTCCGGTCATTATTGTGATGACAGAGTCTGAGCTAAAACGTACTTTAGATTTAGGTATAAACAGGATTTCTCTCACTAGTTTATGAGACCTTTCATAACCCTTGGTTTTTTGCGTCAGTATCGAGCACGGTAAATATGTACCCACTTCAATTTCAAACAATATGTTGCCAGTATGTATTTGCTGTGCTTGAATGAACCACTTATCTTGCTTGCTTTAGTAGATCTGATTGGGTGTGAATTAATCGCGCATGGGTTGGTCCTGGACTAGGAAGAATATGAGATTGCGGAAGATTGATCCGTGTCTGTTTTACAAGTTTTCTGATATCTAATAAGTTTTGATGGCACTAAGGCTTGAAATACCTCGTATACCAATTTAAACTCACTATTGTTTGTCCACTTGCTGAGTGCTCTATTTCCCAATCATCGTAAGCGAATCATTGCGCACTTATTCGTGAAGGCGAGTGTTCGTTCGCATTTGAGTTTGTACACTAAGTCGCCTCTTTGTTTGGAGCGTAAGCTTGTTCTGTACTACCTTCCAGAAGCACTTTAGAGCGTTCGCGTATCAGTGGTCCAGTGCATTAGTGCAATTTTTCTTACAAAGAATGCAGCTGGTTTTCTTATTATAAATTATTGCAAGGTTCCAAGCCTCTGGCTTCACCCGTCGGATCCGATTGATCAGGCTCTATGCACTGAAGTGTTGTTTCGGCAAAAATGTCGTCGAGTACTACCTTAAGTTAAAGGACAGCAAACACTTTGATAAACTATCATCCGTCCCATATGCCCTCGAAATCTTTAGCTGAACAAAGGAAATTCATTCCATAACTCAAAATGCGTAGTTCATGTGATGAACTACTAGGTATATCTTGGGCATAACGGACAACAATATTTGTAACATGAGTACATCTCAGGAATCTGACTATTCCATGGAGAGTCATTAGTTTCAGAAAGGTAAACAATGGGTCCCCTTCTGCCACTTCGTCAGAGCAGTGAGCAGACATATGTTGCGATATGTCAACACTTCGATTGTTCACATCAGTCGCAAACACAAAACAAGCGGGATACATAGACAGTTATATATAGGGGGAAAGTTGACACACCAATCAAATGTCAAAATCAAGACAACGGGAACATAATTGATTGTCTCAATAGTTTCTCTGCACACATGGTTGGCGGCATCCGGTTTCGGATTTGCCTGTCATTGTGGCAAGCCACAGGAAGCCTGCGCCTACAGAGGGACCGTGAGTGGCTTTCGCTGCACCACCCACAGCTCCAGTGTAAACCCGAAGGAATAAGACCGGGAGGCATGCGGATGGTAACCACGTTTCATCAACGGAGGCGGCCCACACTCCTTCACAGAAAAATCAAGCACACTGTATTTAGGGAATCAAGCGCACACAAGGCGGTGGCTGGACCGTAGTCCGCTCCACACTGAGTGCATGGAACCACTCTTCGAGCCTAACACGGCCACAAGGACCGTGCACCCCGTCCCCTCCAGCAACGACCAACTGTCTCCTGGAGCCAGTATGGACGAGGTAGTGGGTAATAGACAGGTAGACACCTTGTCAACATGCACATCAAGCGCAGCCACACCGGGGATATCAAACAACAGCCAATCACTTGAGAGAGAGAGAGAGACAAAGAAAATAACTCGATTAATGCATAAGGAAACGGTGACATAAACCTTAAGTTAATGAGCATATGAAATAAGTTGTTTACAAACGAATCCTAGATAACTTCACGAGGTCAGAAAATATACTTTACGGAAAGGCCGCGAAAACAAAAATGTTATGGAAATCGAATACATTTGGCTTAAGCGAGGTGTGCAAGTTAATGGAATAGAGTACAGGTAGATATTTACATGTGAAAGAAAAGCATTAAGGCAAAATTGAAAACCCACTACCTGAAATAAAGAGACTTGACATGCAAGCACGTAGTAAGTAAATCGAATGCAGGGTACATACAAACGCTGCGCCGGTTCTGCCTACGTTCTCTGCAGGCCTCGTCGTCGCTTCGGTAGTAGTCCCGAGTGGCCACGCTCATGGCTTACTAAGCGTGCCTGACTAAAGCACCAGCGACCGCATGTTCTACAGCACCATGCGCTTGCTGTCGATGGAGAACAACCCATCGGAGCTTGCCGCTTCCATACTTGCCGCTTCTTCTCTGCATGCATGAGGGCTTTCTTCGGCACCTCAGCAACTGCCTTCGTGGTCAGATCGCGCCGTGCGCGCCGGTCAACCGCCTTTGATTCCCATGATCTGCAATCAAGATTAGAACGTATGAGGCTCACTTTAATCATGTCCTGGTATCGTAACTTTGGTTTCCCCACGTGCCGTTTCCCAATACTCAGCTGACCATATAATAGCTGATTCGGTATACTACACATACATACACACATATATCCAGTATGTACTGGATAACTTGCAATATTTCCGTACCATTACTGATGTTACGCGTTTGTATTATCATGATCATGCCCTTTAATGTGTGTCTCGCACTGTCGCGAATAAATCCATTTATTTATGTAGTGGCGATCCATAAGGGTGGTATTAAATCTTCACCCAATAACTGCGGGCCAGTTAGTCTGACTAGCGTTCTCAATTGTTCAGAAAAAATCACAGGATTCGAATCGGTGAACAGCTGGCTGATAATAACTTGATCGGAACAAAACAGTATGGCTTCGTCAAGAAAACGTCAAGCTTTACCAACCTCCTGTGTTTCCTTGAAGAAATAACTCGATTTCTTGATGAAGGTATACCAGTAGAAGTGTTATTCTGACTTCAGTTCAGCTTTTGATTCGGCCGGTTGCCGAGTGGTCCGCGCACCTGATTTGCAACCATAAGGTCCTCAGTTCGAATCCGCGTAGGGATGGGCGTCCAAGCGGTATACTCAGCCCGCGTGCGATTGGTGGTGTTCGAGCGGAAGCGAAGCACCATTACGGCTTACAGCATACACATCATTATTATTGTTGTTATTTGATTCGGCGAATCACCGTTTCCTTTTAGAAAATATGATCTGATTTGGAATCCCCCACAGCTGCTTTCTTGGTTGTCTACATTCCTTTATTGTAGGACATCCCGTGTCAGGGTTGGTGACGTTACGTCGACGACAGGCACCGCACATAGTGGAGTTCCCTAGGGATCAGCAAGGGAGTCAACCCAAACGTCGAAGTACTGGAGGCCCTGGTTTGTTTACCGGTACAAATACCAGGACGCTCGTTAGGCGGGAGCCTAAAAGATAGCGAGATCTATTTCGAGCCTCGCCGTTGGATCCTCTCTATGAGAACACGTTCGTTCTTCTTAAGAGGATAAACCGCAGGTAAACCGTATTCGAATATGCGGCGCACATGAAAGTAAAAAGAAGTCTGAAGACCTCAGGATTCATGCGAGAAAAAATCTTATGGCACAGAACATCCTATTAGCAGCTGCTACCCTCTTCAAGGTGTCCTGCGTTGCGCGCAAATCAGGAGACACAAGTACACTAAGGTCCTACTCACAGGCAGCGTTCCTGAGAAAGAAACTACCAAAGTGTTAAACCCCAAAGGGTACGAAGTCCTTATCATAACTGATGGGCAATTACCCCTCTAATGCCCAGCTGTGAAGCCGGTCTAGTGTCGCTTGCAGTCGGTCAGCATCGTCGAGTTCGAACATCTCTAGCCATAGCTTTAAATCGTCAGCAGATAGCAAGCAATCCGTTCGGAGCTCTCATGGAAGGTCGTTGATGAATATCTTAAACAACTCAGGACCGAGGACGGAGCATTAAGGAACCGCACTGCTCATGATGGGTTCGGAGTTTCATTTACACTTACATGCATACTACGGTTATTCTAATAATCGGCGATCCAAAACAGAATCTCTCCAGAAACACCAATTCACCGAAGTTTAAAAAAAAGCCGTTCGTTCGGGACTTTATCAAATGTTTGTCTGAAGTCAAGGACGAGGTCCAGGCGATTGCCGGCATCCAACGATATAGCCCAGTTTTCTCTGGCCACAAGCATGAGCCATGAGCCATGAGCGTGCACACCGGAAGCCATGCTGTGCGGGAGAGATTAGATTCGCGTTATCAAGATGGTGATTCAAGGCTCTATTGGGAATCATCTCCATGATTTTACATACTATGGATGTTAAACAACTCGGCCGATTGTTCCCAGGATCCTGACGAAGACCACCTTTGTATATGGGCTTAACGATACCGAATTTCCAAGTAAGCGGGCGATGTCCAGCATCGAGAGATCATTTAAAAACTTGGAAAGGAGGTGCAGCGATGTACCCAGCTACCGTTTTGAGAAACAGAGGGCGAAGCACATCAGGATCCGGTGAGGAATTCAGATGTAACTCTAGAAGCAGTTTTGTGACTGAATCGGTGCTGATTTCAAGGTGTGTCAGAGTGGAGGGAGACATAGGGACAGTGTTATTAGGCAACGGTACTTCAGTAGAGAAGACAGGAATAGTGCGAAGCCAAGAGATGAGCTTTTGCGTCATCTGCATGAAGCATAATGCCATTTCCGAGGGAAAAGTTTTGTTATTACGTTGCAAGTAGGAGAAAAGAAGCTTGGGTGTGGTTATCGATGCATCGGCCAAGCAACATTCATACTGCTGCCTTTTTCCGTGCTTCCTAAAAGTGCAGTTATCTAACCGCTTTATAACTGGAGTAAGCTAACGTTGATTGCGTAGTTCAGAACTTGTCCCACAATTTGCGTAGTTGATTCATAAAAGACCTTGAAACATGATCAATCCAAGGCGGGCCTTTAGAGAAACATTAACTTCTAGTGAGTTGGACAACTTGCTTAATGAGTGCCATAAGCTTGGAGTACAAAAGACTCCAGGCATTATCAGGGTATAAGTGCTGAGGTATAATCCAGTCTATAGTGCCAACAGTAGCTTTCAAACGAGTTGCATCGACTCGCTAGAAATTTCGACGGTACACCCTTGGGTCATGAATGGCAAGACGTTGCGTCCAGTAAAAGGAAACTACACAGTGATTGCTCCTAACCAGCGGCTGGAGAATAGTCAAATCAGAAACATCAAGCTAATGGTGTGATCTCAAGGTCGAGGATGCGTGGCGACTGGTCCGCACATATTCTGGTGGGATCTGCAACATGTTGAAATAGATGACATGCAAGGACGGCTTCAAGGAAAACAGCGACAAAGATGCCGAAGAAAGATCGCAATGGAGTACGTCCCAATCAATACCAGAAGCGTTACAGTCTCCCAGAATCAGACAATCCCTGCCACCAACATGCTTCTTGAGAGAATTCAGCAAGCCGGCTCCGGAACCCGAATGGACTCTGTGGATAACACCAACCAAAAAAGACTTGCATCCATTATGGACCTGGCACCAAACGATTTCATATCCGCTATCATTGTCACATATGGCTTCCACTAGATGACCCCTGAGATCTTGCCAGTAGAGAACCACACCACCGCCAGACCTCGCTTCAGAACGATCGGTCCGAGATAGGTGATACCCAGGAATATACACCTCAGTGTCAGGGATGTCCGATGATAACCAAGTCTCTGTGAAGGCCATTAGATCCTGGAAACTGTCAGAAGAAAGGAGCTGGATCTCATCAAGTTTGTTACGTAAGCTACATACGTTAGCATATATCACCCTCAATCCATTCCTCAATCTAGTCGTCCGGGGACGACAAAGACTAACCTCCAGCAAAATTACGTTGCCTTTGGCACCTCGCAGAAAATCCACAATGTGGAGATTGCTTTTACCATTCGCTCCGCGTGTCCGTAGCACAGCAGCAGCAGCTTTCATTCGGATCCGGTCCTCAGGGCAGACGTGTCGTACATAGGAGTTTTCATCCTTAAGACGCATGATCCGTCTCAGAACACGGTGACATTCATCTTCGTTTTGGCAGACCACCTAGAGGGGACGAGCCTCACAGGCATCGTCAGGCTACCTACCGAGACGAAAAGCAGAGACGATATTTATTACAGGCTCATTTTCATCAAAAAGAAGAGGGACCATAGCTTAAGGAACTCTTGGTCATGCCGTATCCCTTCAGCCGGGGAGTCCTTGTCGGACTCAGGAGCATTCATAGTAATCAAGCAACGATCACGGTGGTGGGGTTTAGTGACCACAGAAGGCTGGAGATTCGGATGTGGCAAACTGTCTTTGAGGGCTATTCCAGCTGACTTACTCCTTCCAGGACCAGCTTTAGACCGCGAGTGGATGACGGTTTTCAGTTTAGAAACGCTCTAAGTTTTTCTCTCTCGCTTTGTCGCAGTCCTGCGCTACCCTTTCACTCAGCACTGCAGTATAGATCTTAGTCTTAAGCACATCGCTCATATCCGCAGGGGTCCGATGCTCCGATAACGAAGATGAGGAAACAGGACTTCGACAACCAGAAGGAGCGGTAGAGTCAGAAACAGGAGAATTTACTGCAGTGCGTTCGTCTTTATGACTAGGAGGTGACCGCAGGTTTAGCACAGGCAAACGGTACAAAGTACGCCTATCATTTAGCACATTTCGACACCGGTCACAATGGAAAGTGATAGTCAAGTCAAGAAATTGTTTTATGCACCCTACATGGGTGAATATTCAGCTACAACACACACGATATCGACGTTGCATCAAAAAAGCAAATCAGTTGCAAAGCAATACGACAAAGAACGAGTAGATAAGGGCAAACAACACAATCAAGTTGCAAGTCGACTTATTAAGTCAAGGAGGACAGAGTTTTGGTCTCGCTAAGGACTGACTGACGTGCGGTAAGCTTGAGTGCGGGCATGGATGACCTTGTACTTTTACCTAGTAGATGAAGTTGCGAAACATTCAGATAAGGCAATATGTAGATGATGACTTGTATCAGTTAGTACCTTAGAGGCCAGCTTTTTACTAGAACTGATGTGTGTGGAAATGTGTTGGTTAAAGTAGATATCGGAACGCAGCTACATCCGACTAAGTACTTTAAGGATCTGAGAATTAATTTCAAATGCTTGCCCATAAGACCGATAAATATCAACTTACGAGGAACGCAGGTGGCTCTGAGCCGAGAGGAATAGAATGACAGCCTTTGGACTTTTGTGAAAGTTTCATTTACTTGTAGCGTCCAAGATAAATCGTAACAACGTCATGCTGATATTTTACGGATGTGGAAAACGGTAATCCGACACCATCAATAGGTAACTTTTTGCACAGTGTAAGGAGCTCCTGGTGCCTGGCTCCTTTGTGTAAGGAAAAAGTATGTCATGGCACTCTGAAGCACTAAGACAGATCACGAGGTTTGGACTAACCATTAAGATCGTTCAGAAGCGCTTGTAGTCTGAATGAACAATCGGCGCTTTGTTGATTGACGCCCAATACGATATCGTCTGCACATGTTATCAGAGTCACTTCAGTTGGAGCTAGCATAGAGCTGACGTAAGTCGATGAGAAGAGGCGAGAAGATTGCTCCTTGAAGGACGCCTGCGTTGGTGAGTAGTGGGAAGGAACATCTGCCACTGAGTCGGGTGATCTGAGTGCGTTCAACAAAATAAGCACTCTGTACATAGACGACGGAGGGATGTACGCCTTGACTAAATAGGTTTTCTAGCAGTAATTCGCGGTTTACATAGCCAAAGGCATTGCCGTAGTCAAGAAAACACATCCGAGTTGCTTTTTTCCTATTGTCAAGCGATGAAAGTACAGGATATACGAGGTAGGCAACAGCATCTAGTGTAGTCCACGAACTACAATAGGCGAACTGGAGGGGGTCGTTAGAGCGTGTTCTGGACCGCATCATTTAAAGAATGACTTTCCCCAAAACTTTCAAAGCAACGGAAGTGCACGCGATAGGTCAATATTGGTTGGATCCTTTTTCCGGCACTGATATAATGTTGACACTTCACCAACAGTCGGCTATTTGTGTTGCTGCATATATATTGTGTAAATACTCGCAATAGGTGTTGCCAAACAATCGGCACATTCTTTGAGTAAGATAGTAGATAGTTTGTCCGGCGCACTAGCTCCAACGTTATGTAGATGTTTCAGTAGATTATGTACAGTTGCACTGGCAACGGGAGGCAGTGGTTCAGCAGACACAACACGTCTACATCAAAGAAGGGCGAACGTCGAGTAACTCCGCTGTGCTTTTCAGCATGTTCCAGTTCACGACAACTGCTGTTCCCAAAAACAGACGACATACACCTTGTTAATACGGTGTAGTTCTTTCTTGATACAACCTGTGAGAGATCTTACTGAGGTGTCGTCTTTCTCTTTAAACGCTTTCTCCTTAAGTCGGTGTAGCCGCTTCATGTGGGGGAAGGAAAAGCTGTCAGCACGGACGTGAATGGTTTCCAAAGGACAACTGATGGCAAAACATAAGTTTAAATAGCTTGTCAATTTTTCACGATTCCTGGATATATCAGGGTCAAAGAACAAAGTAAATTCCGTCGATGCGATCATTTCGCGAAATCTGTGGAGATTCTGTGTACAGCAGCGTCTCTAACTGACTCTTCGATTATTGCAGCGAGCGATTTGTTGGTGGTTGTTGTTGCTATAGATGACAGGTGAAATCTTGATTGTTGAGTGATCAGAATTACCGATTGGAGCCCGAGTACCTACGGAGACCCACTTCACATTATTAACAAACACCAGGTGCAAGGTTGCGTTTGCACTGGTTGGCAGATTGACGTTGTTTCGCAACTCGGGAGCGGTGAGAAAAATTGTCACATCTGTCGAAATCTCCGCCGAAGATGCACAGAGAACGATCGACGGCAGCTGCAGTAAATGTATCATAGAAATTTTCAGCTTCAGGTTTTTGATAGGTGGGAGATATGTAAATGTTAGCCAACAATATTGAGCAGTAGCCATTCAAACGCCTCGACTTACATTGTATGACTAGACAATTGATAAAACGTGAGAATCGAAAAACACTTTTTGTTGCAATACACCAAACGGATTGGTTTAAATATATATTCCACTACCTCAGTTTCGGTACGTACATGGGCGATCAACCCGATGGCAAATAAATTCTCCAACGGATACGACTGCATCACCCACTTCTTCATGGAGCGAGATTTCTTGCAACATAATGATTCCAAGCTGCGAAAACTCTCTTGAGAAAACGATGTTTGATAGTTCATTTAATTTTTCCATGAGCAAGCGGATGTTGGTGATAAGCAGTGCTGGGACGTTCAGATCTCACAGCCTTTACTTCGAAGAGCAAATATCCATCCAGAACGATGTATTTTAACAGCTCACTTAGCTCCTTGTCTTTTCCTCGCGTCATGCATGGACCGTGGTAAACAAAAAACTAATTCGACCGTACCTTTCTAATAAAACATGGTGACTTGAACATTGGGGTTGCATATGGTGTACGAGGCTTCCAATGACAATAAGCAAAAGCACCCGACGTCCGCATTGGCATCCAGTGCGGTCTTTCCAGTAACCCGAGGATTCAGTCAGGAGAATGTGTGACTGCAGGGACGACCGAATTTGGAATAGAAGAACAAGCACGTTCATCCCATTTATTCTAGAATTTCTAGTCCGAAATTAATCACACACGCTAAATTGATTTAATATATTACAATATGCATGCACTGCTTTTCAGTACTCAGTAATTTTTGAGCGTTCGCTGTCAGTTTGGCTCGGACTGTCGGCGGACTCCTGGCAATCCGGGTATGTTGGTACAGAAGTCGTCACCGGACGTTTTCTGATTTCTCGATCTTTATCTACTTCCAGTAAACCAAGGTAGGACCAAGTATCTCTATTTTCCTCATGAGATGAATGTATGGAGCAGAAACGTAATGAAGGTATACAATAAATAACCGAATCTAGTTGTAATTAACTCCCAGGTACGGGTAGGCCGTGGCCTATCGTTAAGGCAGTCTGTCCTCAGTGGCGTGTTGCAGGGCACGGTCCTTGGAACGCTGTTGTTCTCTATCTATGTGAATGAACTACCCTCCGACCTTGAGGTACCATCGCTGCTATTTGCTGATGACCGGAAGCTGTGCAACATTGTCGAGGTTCCTGTGGATTCCGAAGCTATACAGCAAGCCTTAGATCATCTTTGGGACTGGTCTACTTTCTGGTTACTTCCCATAAATCAGACAAAGTGCTCCGTTTTCAAATTGGAGGAGGTTGTCCTCCTGCGAAATACTTGGTCGGTAGAGTCGAACTCTCCCGTGTATCTAGCCACCTTGATCTAGGCGTCGTACACTCTTCGGCTTTACATTCCGGCGACAACTGGAAGAAGGCCGCAAGCAGAGGTTTCCACATGTTGTGGTTAATACGACTTCCTTTCGGAATCTTGATGGGTGGCATCTTTGCGAGACTGTTCTCGGCTTCCGTTCGGCTTCATCTGGAATACTGCGTCCAGACTTGTCTGCCATACCTCGTCCAGGACAAATAGAGCTAGACAGGGTTGTACGAGTGGGTACTAGGTTAGTTGAGGGACTACGGAAGCGGACGTAACCCCACTGTCTACTTAGTTTAGAAATGCACTCAATGCACTACCGAAGGCTTAGAGATCTAATTCTAACCTACCGTATCTTAACTGGGAAGACTGGTCCAGATTTATCTAGGCTATTCAGTCCCCTTAGATTGTCTGT
>CALYDF020003838.1:0-10430 GCA_944474145.2 Dicrocoelium dendriticum
TACACATCGTGTTGCTTCAGGCAGTTCAATATAGGTCAGGCTAGCCGAACAGCCTCCGCGTGGTGCCAGCTGGGTGGTTCGGGTTTAACCCGTTCCAGCTAATGGTTCGGCGGCAGTGTTCCAGGACGTGGTGGGTTTTCGCCTGGCAAGCGTTCTCCCTATAAAAAGCCACAAAGGTCTGCTTAACAACACTGTGACGTGGCGGTCGTGGCTCGCCACAAAATAAAGTCACTGCCCCGTGGATATCTGGATAATCCTTTCCAACCCACGGACACCAATCTTCCAATCGCATCTTGCAGACGATAGCAAACATTCAAGAATGGAGCAGCACAGTTACAAGCGCAAATTACACAGCTACATAAACGCACACACAATTACATACTTACATTCCCCTACACAAACAAGCACTGTTATGGCAAATATAATGGATTTTTGCAACTTCTTGATCAGGCGTTGTTTTGTCAAAATGATCATGCCTGTAAAGGTGTGCCTCGCCTTGCCGAGAATAAACGCTTTATTTATTTATTTATTTATTTATTTATCTCCGAACGGTTGTGCAAGAGACAGTCAAAGTGTTCCTCCAGACCTGCATTATGTCTACAGTCTGTGTGCAGTTAGCGCCTGAACTACCATCGTTCAGTGTCCTCAGCGGCTTCAATCTCGGTCCATACACCGCCTTCAAGGAGTCAAAGAATTCCGTGTGTTGAAATCGTTCAGCGTAGCATTCTATCTGCTTCGCCTTCTCCGTTCACCATGCATTTTAATGCGACGGAGCTCTCGGGTCAGTAGCCTTGGAAGTTTGCGAAACTGACTACTCTTTCAAAAGAACACGAGACCATAGGTGAACAATTGTTTTCGATGATTCTCTTCAGACCAGTACAATCATATTTAAGAGTAAAATAATGAACTGAAATCGACTCACTGGGTCAAGTTACATAGTTAATTAACAGATCAATGAGGGAGGCTAAAAGTTGATCATTGATCTGACTGGTCGATTGCATGTTATCGAGCTTGGTTGGTGGCAATCGACCTCAGTATCGTTCGTTCTAGCTGGCCAATTGTTCACCTATGGTCTCGTGTTCTTTTGACTACTCTTTCTCAAGTCAATGGGGTCTGCCACATGTGCAGCAAATGCTGCATGCTTCTCCGACACCAATGCGCCTACTGTCGCATTGTTCTCATCAAACCAATCAGGCCGCTTACGGTTTGCTCGCCCGATGGTCTCCTCGGTAGCAGCTGTCACCTTGTCGCGAATGAGGTGCCACAGGTCGCCCACTGTGGCTATGCATTCTACATCCCACAAACGTGCAGCCATCGCCTTCTCCAGCTCAGTACGTTTCGCCACAGTACCGAGGGAGAGAACACTAAATTTACGCCGATACACGGCGGGAGCGCAATACATAGATTTACGAAAATATATGTACAGTTTGGTCCGCACCAACTTGTGATCAGTGCCACACTCAGCTCCACGCCGAACACCTGTCATGCGCACACGCATATCACGGTGCCGTGCGATGACATAGTCGAGTAGATGAGCGTGACCACTCCGTGAGTGCGTCCAAGTTGCCATATCATTCGCACTCAGTGCAAACCGAGTGTTGGTGATCGTCAAGCTGTGAGAGCAGCCTGGCACCGTTCGCGTTCGCTGAGCCAATATCATACGAACGGATAACATCTGTCCACACCGATGAATCACGCCAAACGCGCGCGTTGAAATCACCCAGCAGAAATAGTCGGTCGCCCCTCGGCACAGACCGTGTCACGGAGAATAGCTCAGTGTAGAACTGATCACGCGTCTCATCAGGATAACACATGGTTGGACCGTACGTGCTTATAAAAGTAGCAAAATTACCCCTTCCGAGTCGTAGACGAACAGTCACCATTCGCGCGCTGATGCCCGTTGTTTCACCCACGAGCTGGCCATGGATGCGATCGGATATTGCAAATCCGACCTCATGATCACGTGGTGCTGAGGCGGCGTTGCCCGCCCAGTAGTATGTGTAGTCAGCACCTGCTTCATGCAACTTAACTTGCTCAGCTAGCCGGGTTACACTGAGCGCCGCAATATCGATATTTTATCGCGCCAGCTCCATCGCGACCAGTGCAGCGCGTCGCTCCGGGCGCTCGCTGGATTTCTGGTCCAGTAGTGTGCACACATTCCAGCAACCGATGCTGAGTGCTTTGCGCGCAGGCATACGATTGCACTTGGGGGCAATCGTACGCGAGGTGGTCGTTGTGCTTCGTAGGTTTGTTTGAGGGACTCCGACCGGAGCCTTTGGCTCAATAGCCTGAACCACATGGCAGTGGGTGGTTTGGAGTTTTGCTTGAAGGTCTCCGTCCGGAGCCTTTCGCACAATAAGCTGATCCACAATGCAGTGGGGAGCAGATCCAGTTCGGGAATGTGATTACAGAGACAGATTGGGATCTGCTTGACGGCCGTCACACGCAGAATTCGAGGTTCTGGAACGTTTCATATATGTTTTGCGACCGTAGTAGGATACGCAACCTGCGACCACGGCCAGACGCAGGGAGATTTTGGCGGGTTTGCACCAATTTGACCAGGGGCTGCCTGGCTTGAGACGGGTAGTAGCAAACCATTGAACACCGGAGGTGCTCTCTCACTGTCAGAGACAATGCGTGGCACTCGTGCTTTACGCCAATCGAGCTGTGAGCTTATAACCCGTAGGCCTGTTGTCTCCCATGGCTAGGTTTTACGGGAAGTGGGCCATCGACCACTTCCTAACCTCCGAAGTGGATGGACTAGGATACTGGCAGGGCGCCCAATTCTGACAGGAGAACGACTCGGGTCCTCAGCAAAAGCCTTCGATTAAATGAAAACCCGAAAGGCAGCGGGTCTAGCACATGGTCAGCTCACTGACTCATGCAGATTGGTGTCCTGGATCTTAGAAGGGAAAAGGAAGAAACCCAACTCCCACCCAGCGGTCACCACGAGGAAGAGCCCAGGACATGAGAAAATGGCACAACAGTGGCAGAAGGGGGTTAATTATCTGTCAGGATCTAGCCACAACCAGCATCAGCGCACCATAGGCTCCCCGCCACACACACACATATATATAATGTATATATCATATATATATAATATATATGTCTATATAACATATATATATATAAGTTGTCTATGTACAGTATGGTCTTGTATTTTACTATCATTTTCACATACGGGACAATCTCCAGGTCACTACAATATCTCCTTATTTAGTGACGATCCTCGAGGTATGCAACTCCTTCTGCTGCGGATAGAGACCTCCTGCGTGTTCTGTTAGAGGTACCCACCTACGTTTATTTACAGATATTTGTCTCATCCGTTTAACTATGCCGATCACTTCGGTCTCGCCTAATACCCCATGCGGCCACTGAACACCTGCTTGGTTTGCACGCAGCTTGTAGGACCTCGTTCCAAGCCATATCATGTTCGATCTGTCTTCTGGCCGTGTCCTGTGAGTATTACGCGGTAACTCGATTTTTGGTGTGCCATACTGGTCGAGATTTTTGGCTGAAATAACCTGGAAAACATTGTTTGAATAAACACCTGATATGAAAGTTGACAATAGTCAAATTTCTTCTGATGCATGATATCATGGATCGACTAAGTTGGTACTGGTCAAAGCGTCTTCCTGACGCTTGCTGGCAATTTTGCAGGACCGCCGAGTCCGCCACTGGAGCGATTTTGAATACGGGCTGTTGTTCTTCAGGACAACCGGTTTCTGAGTTCTCTAAATGTACGGGATTTATTGGGGTAAATTGTTTCGAAAGGTGTTTATAATGAGGTAAGGAACTCCAAAAAGCTAAAAACCGTAATGCTCCATGCTTAATTGCAAAGTTGTATAAAAATGGGAAAGCTAATATATAATAAATAAATAAATGGTATATTCTCTGTAAAACGAGACACACCTCTAAAAGGCATGATCAAATATGCATACAACCATAGCTTCTTTGGAATATTAAAACATTACATTTCAATGAAAGAAATAAACGAAAAGATGTAGTCCATATGAGCGAGCATATTGTCAGGTAATAGTCAGATCAAGGACCATGATGGCACTGTGGCGCGCAAAGCTGTTGCGTCAAGATACAAGTGGGGGGTAAATTTGCCATGTAGTGATCCATGAGCACAGAAGCCCAAACAAGGTTTAGTGCAATTAATGACCATTACGAAGCCGGGATGATCTGTACTCCACTAAAACATTCTTCAGAGTAAAATCAGTTGCACAAGTTGGATGTAGGAGGCTGAGGACTGCGTCAGTGTGAAATGTATAGCTGTGACTTTATTTTGTGGCGAGTCACATCCGCCACGTTGCAGTGTTGTTCAAGCGGACCTTTGTGGCTTATTATAGGGAGAACGTTTGCCAGGCGAAAACCCCCCACGTCTTGGAACACTGTCGTAGCTTCCGTTGAACTGTAGTGCTAGTCGGCTATGCATCGTATAGACCGATTTTGCACTCTATTATTCGCAGTTGGTTGACGGCCAAAGTTCTTCCTTCGTTGGCCGAATGGCTTAATAATGATCCGGCTGTGGTCGTTGAGGCCGGTCAATGATGTAAAAGAGTCGCAGCGTCGAATGATATTGATGCAGGTGAGTAAACACATTGTTAATAGAGGCCGGCTTTTTCTATTATATTGTCCGGCTCGCAACCCGTTTCCAGCTATCCATGCTGGACATGTCATAGGGACGGTGAGTGCAGTTGTTTCTTGTGTCTGAATACGTCCATAACAGAAAAAATGCTATTCTCCGCAAAGTGGACTAGTAATTCCTTCAAATGTAAGTGTAATTGTCTCCATGGCCAAGTGAGAACTCCAAGAAAGATCATCGGAAAAGCCGCTTATACGCGAGCAATGCTGTCCGTGAAATGACATCAGAAAAGCTCCAGGTGATTGGAGAATCGGAATGTTTGAGGCATTGAAAGTAATCACGCCAGAATTGTCAGTCTTCGGTTGTGGAACAGTGGATCCATGTAACTACATTATTTAAGGTGAGTAAATTGTTCTACTGTGAGTACGAGGCGAGCTAAACCCATTCGTTTAGACCCCGTGGTGGTAGCTTCTCCAGAATGGCGGAAAGAGCTCCATTTGGAACGATGTGTGGGTTCTTCATCTCCCGGAGAAAAGATCAAGCATGTAAACCAGTTGGCTATTGAGGGTGGGTCGATTGGTCCTAGTGGATAAACCTTCTTGTTTTGGCGGACGTAACTGTGGAAATCTCGGGAGAAAACGGGCAACGGACAAGAGGCAGCCAAACAGAATGACAGCAATGAATCAAGAAGCACAAACACAGACTGGTGGCGCGCAACTGTGCCTATGATACATTAAAACTTATGTAATTTTGTTTAGCGTACATGCTTTGCAAGCGCGTTCTTTACATCACGTCGCTGGTGTGACTCAGACTACAAGTACGAGGTAGGAAGAAGGATCAACACGCGCAGGGTCAAGAGAGACGGATATAACAAAGCGTGTTGACAAAGTTAAGCGATTAATAGGATTGTTGGAGAGTAACAGGTAAACCGATGATGATGACAGCAGTCCGAAAGCGAGTGGCATGTTAGGTGAAACTAAGGACAACTAGGTTGAGACAGAATGCGAGAGCAACATAGGTAAAGCAACGTTCCAAGAAGAAAAGGAGATTTAATGGTACGCAAGTGGTTAAAAAAGAAACAGAATGTAAAAATCGCTTGGGACTTGTCGAGCTATGTCCCCATAAAATGAACGAAGTGCCGGCGTGTATAGTAAATTTTCCAAAGTATGCGAGTATCGATGTATTGCATATGATTTGTAAGTAGGGCTTGGTTTGCAATAGAGGTTAACTGTGGAAGTCAAAACCGTGTAATCGAACTGGTGACCAAAATCATTATTAATTGTTAGATAATTGACTGCGTGTGTGCAAACATGTCTCCTGCTCTTTAATGACATATATATGTATATACATATATATAGGCTAAACGATTGTAAATGGTTAAAGAACCCCTGTTCCTATTAACAACTCTTATGCTCCGAAATGAGTAACCATGGACTTCGGTGATTACGTGCCATTATTTCATGCAAAATGACCGCGTGAAACAAAGTCATGTTATTTGGTACACCTAGCCCAAAAAACATGATGATCAGAATAACAAACAGCTGCAGTCCCCAATATTAAATAAAACATTCCTCCGCGTGCAAAATTGTACACCACAAAACCATTCGTAACTAGACACAGTATTCCTTTCAGGCGACGCAACATTGAGGAAGTCGCTTCAATCACCCATTCTACATGTATTATGCATCTAACTTGCAGGAGTACATAGATTTTCAGAGAGCAATAATGCACGAAAAAATTTATGAGTTATGAACATACCATTGTTCCTTACCACCTTCATTAACCTATATATGTCTACATATATAAGCATATACGCACTATATATATATAGTGCGTATATGCTTATATATGTAGACATATATACGTTAATGGAGGTGGTAAGGAACAATGGTATGTTCATAACTCATAAATTCCTACGTGCATTATTGCTCTCTGCAAATCTATGTACTCCTGCAAGTTAGATGCATAATACATGTAGAATGGGTGATTGAAGCGACTTCCTCAATGTTGCGTCGCCTGAAAGGAATACTGTGTCTAGTTACGAATGGTTTTGTGGTGTACAATTTTGCACGCGGAGGAATGTTTTATTTAATATTGGGGACTGCAGCTGTTTGTTATTCTGATCATCATGTTTTTTGGGCTAGGTGTACCAAATAACATGACTTTGTTTCACGCTGTCATTTTGCATGAAATAATGGCACGTAATCACCGAAGTCCATGGTTACTCATTTCGGAGCATAAGAGTTGTTAATGGGAACAGGGGTTCTTTAAACATTTACAATCGTTTAGCCTATATATATGTATATACATATATATGTCATTAAAGAGCAGGAGACATGTTTGCACACACGCAGTCAATTATCTAACAATTAATAATGATTTTGGTCACCAGTTCGATTACACGGTTTTGACTTCCACAGTTAACCTCTATTGCAAACCAAGCCCTACTTACAAATCATATGCAATACATCGATACTCGCATACTTTGGAAAATTTACTATACACGCCGGCACTTCGTTCATTTTATGGGGACATAGCTCGACAAGTCCCAAGCGATTTTTACATTCTGTTTCTTTTTTAACCACTTGCGTACCATTAAATCTCCTTTTCTTCTTGGAACGTTGCTTTACCTATGTTGCTCTCGCATTCTGTCTCAACCTAGTTGTCCTTAGTTTCACCTCACATGCCACTCGCTTTCGGATTGCTGTCGTCATCATCGGTTAACCTGTTACTCTCCAACAATCCTATTAATCGCTTAACTTTGTCAACACGCTTTGTTATATCCGTCTCTCTTGACCCTGCGCGTGTTGATCCTTCTTCCTACCTCGTACTTGTAGTCTGAGTCACACCAGCGACGTGATGTAAAGAACGCGCTTGCAAAGCATGTACACTAAACAAAATTACATAAGTTTTAATGTATCATAGGCACAGTTGCGCGCCACCAGTCTGTGTTTGTGCTTCTTGATTCATTGCTGTTTGGCTGCCTCTTGTCCGTTGCCCGTTTTCTCCCGAGATTTCCACAGTTACGTCCGCCAAAACAAGAAGGTTTATCCACTGGGACTGATCGACCCACCCTCAATAGCCAACTGGTTTACATGCTTGATCTTTTCTCCGGGAGATGAAGAACCCACACATCGTTCCAAATGGAGCTCTTTCCGCCATTCTGGAGAAGCTACCACCATGGGGTCTAAACAAATGGGTTTAGCTCGCCTCGTACTCACAGTAGAACAATTTACTCACCTGAAAGAATGTAGTTACATGGATCCACTGTTCCACAACCGAAGACTGACAATTCTGGCGTGATTACTTTCAATGCCTCAAACATTCCGATTCTCCAATCACCTGGAGCTTTTCTGATGTCATTTCACGGACAGCATTGCTCGCGTATAAGCGGCTTTTCCGATGATCTTTCATGGAGTTCTCACTTGGCCATGAAGACAATTACACTTACATTTGAAGGAATTACTAGTCCACTTTGCGGAGAATAGCATTTTTTCTGTTATGGACGTATTCAGACACAAGAAACAACTGCACTCACCGTCCCTATGACATGTCCAGCATGGATAGCTAGAAACGGTTTGCGAGCCGGACAATATAATAGAAAAAGCCGGCCTCTATTAACAATGTGTTTACTCACCTGCATCAATATCATTCGACTCTGCGACTCTTTTACATCATTGACCGGCTTCAACGACCACAGCCGGATCATTATTAAGCCATTCGGCCAACGAAGGAAGAACTTTGGCCTGTCAACCGACTGCGAATAATAGAGTGCAAAATCGGTCTATACGATGCATAGCCGACTAGCACTACAGTTCAACGGAAGCTACGACAGTGTTCCAGGACGTGGTGGGTTTTCGCCTGGCAAACGTTCTCCCTATAATAAGCCACAAAGGTCCGCTTAAACAACACTGCAACGTGGCGGATGTGACTCGCCACAAAATAAAGTCACAGCTATACATTTCACACTGACGCAGTCCTCAGCCTCCTACATCCAACTTGTGCAACTGATTTTACTATGAAGAATGTTTTAGTGGAGTACAGATCATCCCGGCTTCGTAATAGTCATTAATTGCACTAAACCTTGTTTGGGCTTCTGTGCTCATGGATCACTTCATGGCAAATTTACCCCCACTTGTATCTTGACGCAACAGCTTTGCGCGCCACAGCGCCATCATGGTCCTTGATCTGACTATTACCTGACAATATGCTCGCTCATATGGACTACATCTTTTCGTTTATTCCTTCATTGAAACGAAATATTTTAATATTCCAAAGAAGCTATGCTTGTATGCATATTTGATCATGCCTTTAGAGGTGTGTCTCGTTTTACAGAGAATATACCATTTATTTATTTATTATATATTAGCTTTCCCATTTTTATACAACTTTGCAATTAAGCATGGAGCATTACGGTTTTTAGCTTTTTGGAGTTCCTTACCTCATTATAAACACCTTTCGAAACAATTTACCCCAATAAATCCCGTACATTTAGAGAACTCAGAAACCGGTTGTCCTGAAGAACAACAGCCCGTATTCAAAATCGCTCCAGTGGCGGACTCGGCGGTCCTGCAAAATTGCCAGCAAGCGTCAGGAAGACGCCTTGACCAGTAACAATTTAGTCGATCCATGATATCATGCATCAGAAGAAATTTGACTATTGTCAACTTTCATATCAGGTGTTTATTCAAACAATGTTTTCCAGGTTATTTCAGCCAAAAATCTCGACCAGTATGGCACACCAAAAATCGAGTTACCGCGTAATACTCACAGGACACGGCCAGAAGACAGATCGAACATGATATGGCTTGGAACGAGGTCCTACAAGCTGCGTGCAAACCAAGCAGGTGTTCAGTGGCCGCATGGGGTATTAGGCGAGATCGAAGTGATCGGCATAGTTAAACGGATGAGACAAATATCTGTAAATAAACGTAGGTGGGTACCTCTAACAGAACACGCAGGAGGTCTCTATCCGCAGCAGAAGGAGTTGCATACCTCGAGGATCGTCACTAAATAAGGAGATATTGTAGTGACCTGGAGATTGTCCCGTATGTGAAAATGATAGTAAAATACAAGACCATACTGTACATAGACAACTTATATATATATATGTTATATAGACATATATATTATATATATATGATATATACATTATATATATGTGTGTGTGTGGCGGGAGAGCCTATGGTGCGCTGATGCTGGTTGTGGCTAGATCCTGACAGATAATTAACCCCCTTCTGCCACTGTTGTGCCATTTTCTCATGTCCTGGGCTCTTCCTCGTGGTGACCGCTGGGTGGGAGTTGGGTTTCTTCCTTTTCCCTTCTAAGATCCAGGACACCAATCTGCATGAGTCAGTGAGCTGACCATGTGCTAGACCCGCTGCCTTTCGGGTTTTCATTTAATCGAAGGCTTTTGCTGAGGACCCGAGTCGTTCTCCTGTCAGAATTGGGCGCCCTGCCAGTATCCTAGTCCATCCACTTCGGAGGTTAGGAAGTGGTCGATGGCCCACTTCCCGTAAAACCTATCCATGGGAGACAACAGGCCTACGGGTTATAAGCTCACAGCTCGATTGGCGTAAAGCACGAGTGCCACGCATTGTCTCTGACAGTGAGAGAGCATCTCCGGTGTTCAATGGTTTGCTACTACCCGCCTCAAGCCAGGCAGCCCCTGGTCAAATTGGTGCAAACCCGCCAAAATCTCCCTGCGTCTGGCCGTGGTCGCAGGTTGCGTATCCTACTACGGTCGCAAAACATATATGAAACGTTCCAGAACCTCGAATTCTGCGTGTGACGGCCGTCAAGCAGATCCCAATCTGTCTCTGTAATCACATTCCCGAAC
>CALYDF020003839.1:0-25832 GCA_944474145.2 Dicrocoelium dendriticum
GCAGCAGTACAAATTGGTGTCTAGTTTTCGGTACTTTCTATCCGGTTGTTTTTCCATTGCATTTTATCAATCCACTTACGTTGTCTCATATGAACGCCAACACGCTTCATTAAATCTCCTCGCAGTTCATCATTTTTAGACAACCACGATTTTTAGGCGACGCCATACTTAACTCGCCTTCGCAGGTCTCATTTGCTAGATTTGAACTAGATGGGTACTTTAGTTAAGGTGCCGTTATGCCGCAGCTTGTAGTTCGGGCAATGGACTAATGCAGTGTAGAAAGATTGCATTCTGTGAAGTAGAAGTGCAACACTACATGTACGTTTAAATAAGGGGGCCAGAATATACATCGCCTCCGGCAAGGGAGGACCATCCCAAAATTTCCATTGTTTTCGTTCAGAACAAATGTTAGCGAACAAGCTCGTTTTCAGTGGTTCCTCATCAGGCTAATACACCACAAATGAATGACATGAAGCGTAAACATCAATTAAGAGTACAGGTTCAACACCTAGATGGTCTGAGTGACCAAGCTAGGCGATTGGCCACACGGCGATCAACAGTTTGTTTGTGTGTGTGTGGCGTTGTCCACACAGTGTGTCCGTGTTACAGGGGACCAGGGTAGAGTTCGTGCCTGGACAAATTTCTTGTGCGCACGTAGGTCAGGGTCATGAAGTCTGATGGCTATCGCCTCGGCCGCTGCCAGTATACGACATCTAACCGCTCTTGTGTGACATCTGGGTACGCGATAGATGGGCTGGAACGCCTCATGCGCTCTGGCTTGATGGCTCGAGTCGATCAAGTGTGTAAACACTGCGCTAGCCACTGGTCTAGACACCCCGCTATACAGCCAAGCTGGACAGTGTTCCCTGGCTCTCTCGGACAGTCTCCTGGTAATTCTTCCGATATATCTTGCTCGACACGAGCAAGAGAAAGAGTATACACAGAATGAAGTACTAGACCTTGGAATTCTGTCCTTAAGTTGTTGATTCAGGGTCGGCACTGAGTAGAAGCTCAGCCGTAGGCTTGCTGAATAGTACGTTTGGGCGACTGTGGCAGAAAGCTTTCTAGACGTTGATTCAGCTATTCCGTCCCCCTTGAACGGTAATGATAAGTAGTTCGGTTTCTTTCCTACTGAATCTACTTTCACCTTCGCTTCTCGTACCTCCATGTTTCGCCGAACGAACCTCTCAGTATAGCCATTTCTATCGAATATGCTTCGTACAAAGTTTAGCTCGTCCGCAAGCATATCTTCGCTACATATCCTTCTTGCTCGCTCGGTTAGGCACCGAACAAGTTTCCGTTTCTGGCTGAGCGGGACGAAGCTGGCAAAGTGAGTGTATTGCCCATTCCACGTTGTCTTTCTATGGACACTGCGCTGGACCGACCCGTCACATCTTCGGCTAAGCTGAACAAGGCAGGAAAATAATACATCAGGGTAATGATTAACGCAATGTATATGTAACATTCTAAGAATGCGCGATTATGAGGATACAAGTTGCACTGAAAAATCCCAGAGGAACATACTGAGAAACAGTATCTTCTCTGCTACCATATTTAATAACAAAACGGGGCTACTATTCGTTTGAGCGCATAAAACCTGGACATAAGCTAAGCATTAGCATTAGAAATTCCAGCGCAAGATCCTATTAATAGTTATAAAAGCATGAATCCGAAGCACTAGTAATACCTTTCGTTTCTAAGATAATGGTATCAAGTACTTAAAGTTTGCTTAAGTTAATAAAATGCGTGACACATGCATTACCTCAGAATAATACCCGTGTTCTCAAATTTTCTGTTGTTATATTAGGCCAACTGCTCTCCCTGTGTCCTTAGTACAGTCTGCATATGGGAACCATTTTGACATGGTTATTCTCGTGGAAACGGATATACAGGAAACGAAATAAACCTGAACGAAGCACACAACTGTTGTTTGTCCTTTTATACATGATTAACAATACTAATTAGCTAACAAAAGCAACGCCTAATGTACATAATAATGTTAGTTAGCTGTTTAGTTTTAAAAAGTATAAGGTACGTCAACTATTATACGAATGCGGAAATACAAAATGTACCAACTGTTTTCATAATCCTGACTGTTATTTTGATAAGCTCACTGGACGTATGGAAATAAAAAGCACGCAGCCCAAATGGTCAGATCGTGGAAGACAATTGAAACTTATATTGAATCAAAAACATTTGACGAAAGCATTTTTTAAGCTATCTACTTTATAAATATTTTATACACCAAATGCACGAGTCGAGACGGAGATTGCATGTTTTTAACCAGCATTATGACTAGTGCTGAACATACGGTTTTTCTGTGTAAAAGACTACGTAGCTTTATCTTAGTCACTGCCTTTACTCGGCACAATATCCCGAAGTCTAGGCAAAGACAGAAGCAATCATTTAGTGCATACGATTCTTTGGCGTTTGCTTTAAAGTAATTTATCAATAATACTAGAAGAATCATTTGTACTACTTTTTAGCCATGTAAAGATTGACAATGCATTATTTACTTCATACTTCCGATAGCTAGTATATTAGGCTTTGAATTTTTATGCAACCAAAGTTTATATTCGCATGCAACTAAATTTTGCAAATATGTTTTCATGGGAATTGATGCCCCGTTTTTGCTGTGCATCAATTTGATATCCTTGTAACGCTATCGTCGGCTGTTTCCCTGGAATATGTATTTGCATACTATCGGTATAGGTTTGTAGCTTTGCCGATGCAATACTGAAGTCCAACATAGCAGTCTCTAGCTATCGATAATGGCTGTTTATTGCAAATTGCTTACATCTTCGCCTGTGGTTTATATATATAATGTTTATATGAAGCCGCAGGCTCAGGCACAAGTATTGGTGTTTGCAAGCATTATATATAATTACTTATCATTAAGCAGTAAGCAATTTTAAGAAATACCACACATCATGGCACCTGTGACTAAGCTTGCTTGGCCTTTTAGATCTGCTCACCTACACATTTGAGATTTACGATTTATGATTTGTTAACTAGGTATCCTCGAAATATGCAGCTGTCCCAGTAGTTCAAAGTGTATTTTGGGATATAATTATAACTTCACAAGACCCACAGGATGAACATGCAAAAGCAAATATAATATAATTGTTCTAATGTGAAACGTGAAGTATCAATAGTTAATCAATTGAGGTTAATTAAACTGTTGCGTAGCGTTTATCAATAAGATGAAAGTCTAGGAGACTTTCGTATGTCGCATTGTCTGGTGCCTTAACCACATATCTTGGTAATACATTCCCGTGAGAACAGATTCTAAGTGAATAAAAATACTCAATCATTCAGACGGGATTGTTGCATCATCAGTCTCAGGTGGTTGCGTCGGCTTTGTTTTAAGGGTTTAGGGTCAACTGTGATGTAAATGGATGCTCGCATTCAGTTAGTATGTGTATGTGAGAATGAGATCTCCGCGAAGCCATCGGCATTCTAATGAGAACACACCGAGTACACGAAGACGTAGTTCGTAACTTTGACCGGATAAGTCAGAGATTCAGGCTACGTAAAGCATTTATCTGCAACCTGAGCTCTGAGATTTTCTATCCCAATACTGCGATCAGTTCCTTTTATTTGGCGATGTAACAACCAACGTTTCACACCTTCGGCGGATCAACTATCGGTATGCACTTCTACGTTGCACCGGTGACGCCTCAGTTGTCTGCTCCGGCCAGTGCTTGGTGGTTGCGCATCACTGGGAGCACGAGTAACAAAACCACACAGGCTTTGTGCAGTGAAATGCACGTAGAAATATGGTGGTAGCGTAAGATGAAAAAATATGCCTGTAGCTATGGTATACACTAGTACACAGTACTAAGTTATCTATGTTCTGACCGCCTTAAATAAGCTCTGCGAATGGTATGCCAAAGGTACTGATGAAATTCAAATAAGCAAAGTTACTCGCGTTGGCCTTAGTGAATAGCTTTCCGAAGACTTTGTTTCTGGTGTACCAGCGTGTCGTTGAGCTTACTTCCAAAATATGGACGCCGTTAGATATGGCTCAGTGATCTGAATCAATTGAGCGTACTTCCGAAGAGGTGGTACAATAATGTGAGATCATAAGTCAAATTTAACACAGATCACATGATTGTACGAGTTGCACGCGCACGGTGACTAGGTCAAGAATTCGGTGATCCACATGTTGTATGGTGTACGTATATATGTCAAGAAGTAACATGACACTAGTTATTTGATGGTCAGGCTAGCATTCACACACCATATAATATGCGTGCCATTGAAACTTGCGCTCCCAGATTTAAATAGTTAAAAACATGGCATTAACTATGCCATAAAAGATAGTCCCGTGTCAAATGACACGCGCCGTTTACTCGAAGGTATCCATTAAACTATCAGTTATAATTTACCCATATCGCTCAGATTTACAATACGCTCAATCTTCATCGATCTTGTGGTTAAACTTACCGCTAGGATCAGAGTCACGTGTTCAGAAGTTCTAGATAAGTCTGCAGTTTATACACAATGCGGAGACATAATAATTATGCATGGAATGCTGCAATTTCTGATAGGTCATTCTATCCGATATCGCATATGTGGGTCTTCAAATGTTACTTAACTTCCGCCTGCTTATACGAGACATGACAGAGGCGAATATTGAGCAATTATTCTTAGAAAATTGTGGCGTTTGTGGAACTGTAGTTTGAATTGTTAACTATCTGATTTGCTGCTATAAATCTGACAATATTAATGATTTTGGTAAACCCCGCTTCTGATAGATTTCTGTGTGAATTAAAAGGGTGGATTGTGACTCAAAACTTCAATGCAGTTCTTTATTGTACAAAGTGGTGGAGCTTATAATCAATGGCAAAACAAGTGAACTGACAAACGTACGTTGTAACCAAAAACACACATTTTTCAACACAAAAATACGTTAATCGAAAAGCTAATAAAATAAAGTATTCCTGTCCTGCAAAATAATTGCTACTAATATATGTATTTGCTTACTAAGAGTGTCCAACGGTAATTTGGCAATCAACGGCAAACAATGGATATCAAATAGCAAAATGAGACCTGGGTTAATGTACTTAGAAATCAAACCTAATATTGCTAAGCGAAATAGCGCGGCGATAAAAATAACCAACAGGCATTGTGAAATCATGTGAAAGATTTCATTTAAAATCTAATGTTAAGCAAACTAATTAGGAAATTCTATAAAAAAGTTGGTAGTTTTGCAAACCAAATTAAACGCTTTCCAAAATAAAGTGTACGTATTTGTTGGTCAGAAAATCGTGAATTTATAGGAATAAATCTGATGTATGGCGATTAAGAGATGTGAAGAGTAAATTTTGGTCACAAAAATACAATCGAACTGTGCAAGAAGCGGACGATTATGCGAGACCCTTTCTTCATCAGGAGTATCACTTAGATCAAATTTTTCCCATGTCCCTGGGCTGCCATCCTCGTATTTTCGGTGCATATGTTGGAGAACCTACGCAGCTGCAAGACAAAAGCGACCAACGCCTTGTGTTGCATGAAACGACCAAGATCAGCGAATGAAGAGAAGAGAGCGCAGCTCCGAGGCAGAGACCGTACAAACGTACTTTATGAGCGCAGAACAACATTCTCACCAAGCATGTTCCCGTCGACATCAAGAGCAATCCCGAAGCTGTTGAATTTGCCGATATCAATGTGAACAGAGCAAGAAATATGTACATCTCTTCAATGCGTACACGCAATGTGGCACCATTTCTAAGCGCAGATGTGGGAGAGGCAAAAGGTTGAAGAGGACAGCTAATTTGCTTCAGTGCATTGAAGAAGCCGGTGAACGGCATTCGCAAGATATTGTGGTACAGCTGCTGTAGCGACTGAAATAGAACAGGTTCCCTCTTTCCGTGTCTACGCTTTTCAACACAATCTGAAGTCTGAATATCACGCTGAAGTCATGCCACTACAAGCCAGGCTTTTTCAACGGTGCCCCAATCATCTAGAGCCAACAGGCTTACATTCTCGACTTCTTGGTACGCTCCGTAAAACCCACGGGAAAGTCATCGTTCAACAGCCTATTGCTGATTTGTGACCACTACCAATGAACGGACGAAGATTCGCTAATGTAGTATTTGCAATGTAACTTGACTCGCGTAGGTTCACGTTTTCCTCGCAGATTTAACTCACGTAATCGCCATTCTCGTTTTTTCCATAATGGCCATTGACCCATTCTGTTCTGACAGTGTTAGACACTACACATTCAAAGGACCCTTTGGTGCAACTGCAGGAGTGGCCGAGAGAGAAAGGGATCCACCTATCTGCGTGTACGTTCTTCACCACTCTGATGTAACGCCGAAGAAGTGCCAATAAGAGCTGGTGAGCGACAGAAGTTTCACGACAATCTAAATCACTAGTACTGCACTCTTTACATTTCGGTAAAGGACCTATTCCTGCTGCCTAACCATATGAGTTTGGAAAGAAAATCGCATATTGTAAAGTGAAAAAGCTGTAATGAAATAGAAATCGTTTAAGTTATAATAGCGGTCAGTTGATGTACGGCTGCCATGATGTTGCGTTGTCAAATTGAGTATTTTATTGTGGACGCATTCGCTTCATTCCTTTTGGGTAACCATCCCAACGCCCTCTTGTATGATCGCAATAATCAGGGGTCGGATTCATCAACAGGCGTCTCGCAGAACTTTTCGTTCGAAAACATGCTCACAGCATTCAGCAAGTAGTGCAAGGCGAAAGGAACAACGGCTAATAAGTGGAGCCCAGGAATTTCTGTTTGTAATCCGGCATGTGAACGCGCGCATAATACATGAAGAGCCATGCACCGTTTATTTCTACTCAGCCACGAAACATTGTAACAATTCCTGGATAAATATGAAGAACTTAGCACCACCGCATGTGCCATCGCAGACCATTTTGCAGTGGACGAGCTTTTGTTTATTCATTGCCACAATTAGCGTAACCTTGCGGCATATGATTGTGGACAACAAAACTTTCGTGCGCGGCATTTTCTGGAGGGAGACTGTGTCCGTCGCAGATGGTAACTGAATCCGGATAATCTGTGAAGCTACCTTTTCTCTTTTCATCCGGAGCGTGTAACGAGCAGTCCAGAGTGTAAACCTACAAACTTGTGATGTTTGTAGCATTGTTGACGAGATTTACCACGTGGTGGCATTTCTTCAGCGTGATATTCAGACTTCAGATTGTGTTGAAAAGCGTAGACACGGAAAGAGGGAACCTGTTCTATTTCAGTCGCTACAGCAGCTGTACCACAATATCTTGCGAATGCCGTTCACCGGCTTCTTCAATGCACTGAAGCAAATTAGCTGTCCTCTTCAACCTTTTGCCTCTCCCACATCTGCGCTTAGAAATGGTGCCACATTGCGTGTACGCATTGAAGAGATGTACATATTTCTTGCTCTGTTCACATTGATATCGGCAAATTCAACAGCTTCGGGATTGGTCTTGATGTCGACGGGAACATGCTTGGTGAGAATGTTGTTCTGCGCTCATAAAGTACGTTTGTACGGTCTCTGCCTCGGAGCTGCGCTCTCTTCTCTTCATTCGCTGATCTTGGTCGTTTAATGCAACACAAGGCGTTTATCGCATTTGTCTTGCAGCTGCCTAGGTTCTCCAACACATGCACCCAAAATACGAGGAGGCCAGTAAAGGGACATGGGAAAACCTTGATCTAAGTGACACTCCTGATGCAGAAAGTGTCTCGCACAATCGCCCGCTACTTGCACAGCGATTGCATTTTTGTGACAAAAATTTACTCTTCACATCTCTTAATCGCCATACACCAGATTTATTCCTAAAATTTCACGATTTTCTGACAAGCAAATATGTTATCCTTATGCTGCGAAACGTCTTATTTGTTTTTCTTACTATCGATTTATGTGAAAGTGATATGGATGATTCGATCATTCCATGCATTGATTTGAATATTACAGTCTATGTTAATTTTCATGCCTTTTAAATTCATTTTCTATTTTGCTACCTAGATGGTTGACCCATTAATGGTATCGTTTCTAACCTTGCATTTGGTGACTGTTTGTAGCAGCAAATATTTATTGTTTTAAATCTGCAGCTTGTACCATTAGTGGGTTAGGGGAAATAGTTATTTACTGGAAACGTGAGAATTGCTATATAGTAAATATTGTCTGTCAATGGGATTTGATGATGAAACAGCAATTTGTATTTAGTGATAAGCTGAGAACCCGATGGTTGACTGCTTCCGAAGGTTTTATTTAAATTCTGTCATATGTTTTCAGCAATTTGACGCACGAACCTCTTTAAAAAATTGCAACTTTGTGTTAGCACCTACAACCGACATACCTAAGAAGTTGCAAATTTAACGTATTTTTATTTTACTTGCAATTTGTCGGACTGCCTTTTTGTACACCGTTTACTTTTTGTTTAAATTATTGAGTTCTGGTTATGTTACAAAAGTGATGAATGAGATTGTTTGCATTTTAAAATTAAAAGTGTATGGTACTCGGAATGTTGCAGTTGCTTGATGAATATACCTTTTAATAAACATTTTCATGCATATGATATTATAAAGCAATCTTATCACGTAACTATGCTCGTGACGGATTTCCTAATTTTCCTAAATGACCACAGCAAGCAATTTCATTCTAAATGACGGTTGAAACTGGTCAAATATTAACATGCATTTTCATGTAAATTTATATATCGCATTTCGAAACGCTACTCAATGTAGCTCAAGGAACGTAAATTGTGCATTACCATTGCCATCGCGATGGGGGTGTGGAAACCAGAATTGCCCAGTAATCAATTTTGGTGTACGTTTTGATTTCGCCCTAACTATAAACTCGACGTAACATTACTTGTGCGGCATTGTTTACGCGCGCTTTCCTACTACCTAGCCTGCTTGGACAAGCCATTTAGTGTTTTCTTATACAGCACAGCAAACGAGCTGGACACAGTTGATATTGTTCTGTTGCCATTCTGAACACTTGAGAAATATTTTACGAGC
The DNA here is from genome assembly GCA_944474145.2 of Dicrocoelium dendriticum. Taxonomy (NCBI): domain Eukaryota; kingdom Metazoa; phylum Platyhelminthes; class Trematoda; order Plagiorchiida; family Dicrocoeliidae; genus Dicrocoelium; species Dicrocoelium dendriticum. The sequence goes on from CALYDF020003839.1 coordinate 8,984, forward strand.
TATTGACATCATGAGTTTGCTTTATAACCGCATATGCGCAAAGCAATTTGTGGAATAGTATATTCTTCTCCCAACCATTTCTAGAGCTGAATGCGAATTACAAATGAATTGGGATATTTGCTAAATATATCACTAGGAACTCTCAGCTGTAAATTTTAGTTTCCAGAATGGTATCGTCTGATCTGATTTTGTGACATTGCTGACGTAGTTGACGATGCAATAGGACATAAATGAAGGTAACCACACGGTAAAATGTGCTGTGCTAATAAATTACTTATTAAGGATTTTTGATCAACGGAAGCAGTGAAGTATTGTTTTAGTTTTATCCTACGTGCATTAACGCGTACTGCTGTGTCAGAAAAAATGGGGCGCGTCTTCAGAACAGTCTGATGGAATGCAGTCCATCCCTAACACGCGTGTACCGTTACGTACCAGACTACGGTGCCAAGTTTTGCAGAGTAACATATCAAGATCCGTGACATCGGCGATCTCTCAGTCCGGCTAGATGAAGCAATTGGTGAAAAGTTGAGGATTTATTCGCGCATCAGATCTGTGAACTCCAATAAAGTGTAGTGATAGAAAAGACGACTACGAATATGTTTGCCTCAGATACAGTACCAGTGATGGGAGTAGCAGAATTTGACCAAAACATGAAGCAGGGTAATCATTGAGATTATATGTCCTAATCTAAGAAGCACGACAGGTAGTCCAAACCGCAACATTCAACATGCAAATCTAGTAATTCTTATTTTTTCCAAAACTCTGGCTAGGCTTACATCGGGCTAACTAGTGGAACTGCAAATTTTACAACCTAACCTCATGGAATTACCGCACGCAAACGAAGTAGCTTACATGCTGTTACAGGTAAATTTGTTCTGCTTATAAACTATCAATATGTCGGCAACATATTCGATGAGAAAGCCTTACAGTTGGGCTAAAAGTGCTACGGTTCCGTAAGCCAACTAATTAGATATATCTGAAATAAAGCTGTTGCTATTTATTTTCCGCTACAGTCCATTTTATGCAGGAGGTATGCTGCAAATCAATGAAAGCCAAAACAAATTTGATTAATTTTATCACAAAATTATAAATTTAATTAAACTGTAAGTCATTCGGTTAATCATTTATTATAAATATGTCCACGGTAAATATATGCATATCGTTTGAACCTATACAAGTATAGAGTAGGTTAGCGTTCTAATTTAAATAATCATATTTAGAAAATTGTTAAAGCTCTTGTGTCCGCTGGTAATTTGCTGTTAAACGTTAACTTAAGTCAATATGCAACAATCCTAAGTGTTTCATCATCATCATTATTATACATGTCAAGTAGATGGGGGAAAAATCTCAGCTGCTCTGCCACACTATATAAAGGAAATGGAAAATAAATACAACGGTTGCATGCCAGCTGAGCTGCCAGCAACAGATAGGCATCGTTTCGGTAAGCTATCAGCCGGCTACGAAATGAGATCGTAGATGGAGGGCGAGGCTAAAAGGGATGGGGAGGGACAAAGAAACTCACAGCACGAACGCCACTGAGGTCGGCTCCGTGCCATATCAGCAAGTGTATCGAGCCAAACGTGTTCACCGTCTTTCGGACCCCAACCAGGGAGCCGTGACGCACCAACCGAGGCCAGCTCTGAAGTGAGGGCTTTCATTCCTCTCACCCAAGTCATCGCTTGGCCATCTGTCCTCTTCTACCATCCACATCCCCGGTGAGCAAATAACGCACGTCGTGAAAGTCAGTGGCTAGCACGCGCAACACGTGGCCGAACCATCGGAGCCTGGTGCGTGAAATGACGGTGCTAATCGGTTCATTTACTTTTCCTGCACCGTAAACAAGGCGTTGAACACGCTCGTTACTCACGCGGTGATTCCACCATAACTGGTCCAAATTGCGAACGCACCGATGGTCGAACATAACTAGCCCCTTTATACCTGCCGATCTTAGGGGACAGGTTCCGCAACCGTACAGTAAGGTCGAACGTACCGCTGCATTGTACACACTAACTACAGGGCGACAGTAATGTCACGCCGCCGCCCTAGGCGGCGAAGTTTAGCAGAACCACTTCGAAATTTTGCTATACAGGCGCTGATACAACTTCCAAGGTATTTGAATTTCCGAACGACTTCTAGCTGATCCCTACCAAGGGTCAGCGCAGGAGGCGATCCCTGTCAATCTTGGAGGAAAGCTTTGCATTTCGATGGAGCAAAGTAAAGCACGAAGCGGCTGACAGCCAGTGCTAATCTGTCCAGCGTGGATTGGAACGTGTAGGAGTTGTCACAGATGAGAGCAATGTCGTCTGCATACACCAATTCCAGAAGTCGCTCTGCTGGGAGTAGCTCCATACCTTCCAAGTCATGTCCTGTAAATGCAATCTACATGAATTCGTCAATAGAGAAGTTGAAGAGGAAAGGTAACAACAGGCATCCTTGTCTCACACCGCTGGAGATATTGAAGAGTGACGACAGCTTGCCGCAAACCCTCACTCTGCCCGTGCTACACGCGTATAATTCTTTGGATGATTTTTTCATATTTCTCGGGCACACTTTTCCTGAGTAGATAATTCCAAAGGGCACATCGATCAGCTGAATCGAAGGCACCTAGGATGTCGAGGAACACGACTATGGTAGGCAGCCAATATGTGTGAGGATGATCCAATAACTGACGCAAGGTGAAGCTATGGTCGATTCAACCACGACTCTGAAGAACACCGGCTTGCTCTTCACGAATCTGAATTTCACAAGGGTCTGTCATTCTGCCAAGGATGACAAGCAGGCAATTTTGAGGTGACGGAGTTCAGACTGATTCCTCTATGGCTCTCACACTTGAAACATGAGCCTCCATTAAAAATTGGGACTATGACGGATGTGTTCCAGTCGGTTGTGACGGTCTCCTGCTTCCACAGTTTCACTAATAATTCATGTAAAGCATCAACAAGAGCAGAACGTCCGAATTTGAAATGGGCTGGATGAAGATCATCTGGTCCCGCGGCTTTGTTTAACTTCAACTGTCCGATCTCACGTTCGACGTCTGAGCGAAGGGATGGATCCAAGAGGACAGCCCACGGAGCATGGCGATCACTGGCCGGTGAAGAATCGAGCAATTCTAGCCTATTAAATTGCTTTTCAGAATGCTCAGCCCAAAGCTCCACAACGTTTTGACAAATTGCGGATAGGCTATCAACTCTCGTCACGTATAGTTTCACTAACACCAGTTCTCCTGCTGCCCGTTTCCCGTATCAGACAGAATAACTTTTTGATGGTTGCCAAGGGCAGCGGCCACTTCTATCTCTGACGCACGATGAGGCCACCAAAATTCGCGGTCTGACTTCAGGCTAACACATAGTCTTGCCCGGAGCTCTTTGAGAGTTTCATTGGGTTCGCTTCCAACAACGATATGCCGTCCAGCGTCGATAAGTTCCAGCAAATGCGAAGATACCCAATATCCATGTTAGTTAAAAGACATACCACATGAGGATTTGCCTGCTGCAAGTAAGGACTGGTGAACATGTGACCAGTGACTATCCGTTGTATCCAATAAGCACTTGCTCAACTCGCATGACAGCCTACTTCGATACGCATTCAGAACAGCTGACTTTGTCATTTGGCTGGTGTCATTGTGCTCACAGCTTCGTCGTGGGCGTCCGCCAAAACGCATCCGCATGTCAGCACATACAAGTGTATGATCTGTGTCACACATGTGCTCCAAATCGAGCGACAGTTCTGGATGCAGCCTCTCCAGCAGTAAATGATAGCAATATGATCGATCTGCGGCCAATGCTGGTTCGAGGCTGGTGGGCGCCAAGTCACCCTTCGGCGGGTGCCGTTTCGGAAGTTAGTGCTCGCAAGAAATAAGCTGGCATCTTCACACAAATGAAGTAACCGCTCACCGTTATCATTACGGGAGCCTACATCCTGCTGACCGCCCAGATGCATTTCATCAGTGGACAAGTTTTCAACTTGTGCGTTCAGATCCCCAGCCAGCACAACAGTGTCCGTGCTTCATTTTGTGGCGAAGGAGCGCGGTCAGTTAGCGGTAGAAGTCATTCTTTACCGAATCATCGCTAGAGTTTGAAGGCGCGTAGGAAGCGATGATTAATAGACACCTATTAGTCCCGCGCGACTTCGAAGCTTTGAATGAGCCAGCCAATCGGACCGCACACATCCGGTTACTGATTAGAATCCAATTAACCAGAGCAGCTTCAGCCCGGGGACTCAGGACAATGCCAACACCAGCTTGGCCGGTGCTCGAAGCTGCATCGTCACCGGATAGGCGCAATGAGAATGTGTTGCTGGTTTCACCTGAAGGCGATGGCAGAGTGAGCACAGAGATAGAGTCTTGCAGGCGAGTCTCCGTTAAACATCAGATATTGATCGGGAGTGTCTTCAGTGGTTGGGCATGTGCTGACTTTTGACGATCTGAAGCAATGTGCGTGCATTGAGGCATGCCAATCTGAAGGATGACTTTGGGTTTCAAGTGGAAGCCCAGGAACTGGAATGCACCGCCTGTTTTGACATCGGTTTGTTGAGAGTAGAGTATTGACCCTCCGCGTTAGCATGTGCGATGAAGTTAGAAGATTAACGCTTAGCAAAGTATGTTGGAGGAAGGCCAAAAATCGTTGGTTGAAAACTGGGGGATAAAAGTGAAATTAGAACGGGACGGTAAGAGTGAAAACTCATAAGAGGGTGAATAAGAAGACGGGTGGGTTTGAGTAGTAGCATCCAAACCCCTATCCACCCTGCTCGATGCAGCATATAGGGCACCGTTTCCTATCCGCTGCGAGGGCCAGAGCATCAGAAATTTGTTTGAAGATTTATTAAATGGTATTGCGTGGGCAGGATACTGTAAGGTTGCCCACGCCTGAACAGGAGAACGATTAGGTTTCCCAAGCATAGCCTTTGGTTCAAATACATTAGCGCAAGGCAGCGGGTTTGGCAGTGAGCTACAATGAGTCAGTTTTAAGGAATAAGGCGCCATCTTATTCCAACTTTTAACCTGGAGGACCAGGAGGCTGATTTTGTCTGGCCTCTAACCATTGACCAATCTGGTATGAGTGACTCTGAAGGTGCAAAAGCACCACCCAGCATTGCTCAATGGATCGCTTACGCACACAAACCATCGCACCACTATAACGTTTAGCCTCATTGCGATGGTTCAGCCTCATTGAGATGGTTCCTGAGTGTTTAGGAAAAAAGCTTATGTCAAAGATTAAAACGTTACAACTGCATACCTTGGACTGCTTTCCAGCTTTAACAGGAGTGGAACAATGGAATTTAGTTTAGAACGACCACTTTAGCTTTGTAAATACTGTGTTGGATGAAAGCAGAAAGTGGGGGTGTCTACGTAGCTGCATATAAAATCGCGCGGGTACACTTAAGTGTTAGTTCTGGCAATACAATTTTTGCGTCATTCTTAATATTTTCCCCTTAGTTTTCATTGTTTGTAATAAAGCAAAACTAAGGGAAAGCTTTTTTATTTATTTCTCTAAAGGCGGCCACTAAAAATGCTCATTAATATAGACTAACGCGATTATATTGGAAGACCTGTGCCGGGAAGGAGCGACAGTTGCACTAAGCCTATTAGTGTCAACCATTTGAGGTAGCATTCACGATAACATGTACAAAATTAATTGAGCACTAATTGCTTCAGGATTGCGACGTACAGTCTAGCAGATTGGTTTCGCCAAATATGTAGAATAATATCGCATAAAACAATTACGTGTTGGATTCTGGTACGCTACTCAAAAAAATGATAGTGTTGGGTATGACATCCTACGTATAACAGAATTTGGTATACTACGGGCAATCATAATTACAGCTTTAGTCCAATTCTCAAGTAATGTAATGCGGCCATCCTTGAAACTGTATACAAATGAGTACCTTTCATGCAGGTTATTCCATGGAAAGGTTTCACCTTCACTTTTTGTTCCATCTGGCCCTGTGCTGATTTAGCGTATTAGCAAGTAAACATTTTCCTATTTAACATATATTTGGGCTGCAATTATGTTCATAGGTTATGGGCGATAAAGCCAACCAACAGTTTGGCTCGCTCGAGCAAGCATTATATTGGTTGCCAGTGGGTCGTTTCATATGCTTCACATAATTAAACATATTACATTTGGTGCTTAAACTAGTCAGCTATTGTAAGCAAACCTAACGATACAACATGGATATTTATCTATACTAAAGTGGCCTACATGCGTAAATTATCAGAATTTAGAAACTTGCATAAAATGATATTTTTTAATCTAGCAGCCAAAACACTATTTGAGTTAAAGTAGCTATGTAGCAACGTTTAAACATTCTCTGTAACATGAGCATGCATGTATGTAACATAATCCTCAAAATTTTTAGAGAGGCTCACACACTTAGAGTCAAACTGAACTTAGCGAATAATTGATAATTTTGGAATATTTTGAGATACACACTGTTTCTCATAACGTTTCCTATGGCGGTATGTGTTTTAAAATAGAAAAATTTACATTGTTCGATTACGATCTGTTCAAATAACTATTATGCTACTCAACATATATTAGGCCAGACAAAACTGATTATAGAAGTTTTAAGGCAACTTGTCTTCTATATAATAAAGGTTTTGATATAACTAGATTTTTAGATATTTTCTTCATAAGTGTCTTATAATCATGTCACCATCTAGCTTATACCTGTAGTATCTTCGATTTGACAAAAGAGCAAGAATTTTATATTATTTCATCAATCGGTTCACAAACATAAATCAAGATGTACAAAATCCATAACAAGTGCTTCCCCTTAAGCGATATTTCCAGCACACGTTCGGCTGATAACAGCAGAGAGATAGTTAACGCATACGGTGCTTTAATAGCTTAATTGTTTTATTTCGTCAAGGAAGATAGAAAACACATGTTTCGATATGCCAGCATTTCGACTGTTCTCTTCAGTCGCAAACTCAATACAAGTAGGAAAACAGGCAACACCAAGCAAAATGTCACAGTTAAAACCAAAACAAACGAATTGTTTACCTCAAGAGTTGCCGTGAACATAGCACAACTTCTTTGACCTTCATTAGCAATGCCTCAATAATTGATAAAATTATCGGGCTTTTGGTTTGCAATAACACTTCAAACGCGGTCCCAAAGTTCACGTAATGACGGGTTGCCATGAGATGCATGGTGATAGACGATGCCGGAATTCAATTAATCCTCAGATTCTTACCGAATTGTTACATCATCCCTTGCCCTGACTACTTTGCTAAATGCTCAGCTACACTCTGAGAAAAATGACGCTTAGCTCTGCCTGTGTAAATGTGGCCGCAATTGTAGTTAAACTAATGAACAATGTGAGAGGCCGAACTACTCGCAGAGATGCTCCCACGGTTACGAAAAACAAGTCCTCTTGTGGCACGCAAGAGTTGCAAATGAACGGTCGTGTAGGTGCGCGTCAGGGCGGACAGGATGTTGCGTGTGATTTTGTTTGCCACATGCTCAACTTTAACGGCAAGAACAAGCAAACAGCTATTTTCTCATCCATCAGCATTGGTGTTCCACTGCTGGGAGATCTGCTGTGTACCTAAATACATTTCTCAGGTATACCCATTAGATATAAATGCCTTGCGTAGAATATTTTTCCGCTTTTAAAGTTTTGTGGTAGCAGATCCGTATAGGTTGATAGAAGAGAGTTTTCAACTAGCGGCGTTTGTATGTGCCCGAGGCGAATTATGAAAATTGAAAGTACTGCCAACTCCAAGTCGATTTGCAGTGGACAGTGCGCTGCAATTTACCTTCAACCCGTCTCCTAAGAGTAAATCTAAAAATGGCAGGCAATCGACTTGCTCCAATTCATGGGATACCGATAGGTTGGGCTCACTCAAATTCAGGATATTTAGCACCGCGTATAATGTTCTCCTCTTGTGAAGACTAAAATGTCATCTACTTAAGGTCTGCACGATGTAGCTTCACCAGTGCTAGCAGACAACTGCCTATCTATCAAGCCGAGCAAGTTGTTGGCTGAAACTGGTATTCAAGAGCAGCGCATTGCGACCCCATCGACATGTTTGTATACTGTCCCCTCAAAAGCAAATCGTACGTTTTCGGTGCACAATAGAAGCATATACTTTAAATACTCTACTGGTAGGCCCACAGACATAATATTGGTCAGGATAAAATCAAATAAATTATTGACTGTCTCACGTAAAGGCACGTTTGTGAATAGGGAATCAAAGTTTATTGAATGCATGAGCTCCGCACTCAGTGACAACTGTCCCAGGGTTTCGGCCAGTTCAAAAGAATCCTTCAGGTAATATGTAGCGAGGAGGTAACTTACCGGATCTACTGATTGCGCCAGCTACCAAACAACGTCGTGATAAGACGCTTTATACACACACATTATCGTGAGTAGCGGGTTGCCTGCCCTGTATAACTTGGGAGCGCCTCTAATTTTGAGTGTCTGCGTGCCAGTCGGTTTTAAGTGCCTGTATTGTGACTCATTGTTGTAACCATGTAGCAAAAATATGAGTTTCCGCGCCACCTGCATTTTCACCAAGTGCTTAACACAGAACGCGTAAAAATTAATGGCATCGTGAAGACTTAAGAAAGTTGTGATAGCAAACTCACTAAAAAGGTACACCACACACGCACACACGTCTTTGTCAACTCATCCACTGTCTGCTTTCTTACTATAACGGCAGAGCCAGTATGACGAAAGCGTCCTTCGGCATACACAGACTAGGGTCAATGTGCCTGATCGCGAATACATCAGTGTATCGAAACACATGAGTTGTTTGATGCGCAGATCACACGGAACATACGCGTGGGGTCAACACAGTGTTTATTTGTCAGGCGATGATAAGCGATTGATCACGCAGGCGTTTGAACGGTTGACCAGTTGCGACCCTTGGATGCGCACCTTGGTTGTTGGACTGGGCTAGGTTCGAAATGTGATTCCTGACCCAGGCTGCGATATGCCCCGCGATCCTCACCCGCAACTGGTGCTCTGTCTTGCCACAAATTACTTAAGACCCTGAGGCACACAAACATCGCACATTTAGGGGCTGCCTAAGGTACACAATATGGATATCCCACTAATACCAATCATATCCATGAGCAGCTCGCCGTAACACAAACTGCTTAAATGGCTAATGTCATTACTGTAGCCTGTTTCGATGCTTTATGGCGAAGCGCATTTTAAAAGAAGTTCGGAATAGTGGAACTGTTGGATGATATCCAGCGAAGTGTAAACTCTCAATATTCACCAACGTACCGCTAAGAGTTTATCCAGCTCATATGCAACCACGTGACTGTGGGCCAATCAGAACAGGGTATTCCAGTGTCCGAAACAGAACGGCTTCGGCTGCTAAGCACTTCGAATTTAAAGTTATATTTTCAAAATATAGGATTTCAGCGGGTGGATAGTGTTGCAATGGGTAGTGCACTCGGACGTATCTTAGAAGATATTTTCAATGTTCAACATGGAAATCAAGTAAAAGAAGAAATTCACCAACCCGTGCTGTTTCGCTGATATATGGACAATAAATTGATCATTTGTGATCAAGAGGAGCAACTGACGAAACTAAACATCAGATTAAATGACTAGCAGCAACACTTCAGGGTGACAATAAAGCGAGAGCAGAAAGATAGCATGCAGCTTCTTGATGTACTGATCGCACGCAGAACCTTTGCATCGGTAAGTAGATCTGTATTTCCTAAGCCGATATGAAAGGGACAGTATCAGAACTTCCATAGTTTTGTACCCAAACGCTACTAACATGGATTGGTACAGACCGTTTGACAGAACAAGAAAACCTGCACGCCATACGCACTAGATAAAGATGTGCTCTTTTCTCTCTAACATCCTAGAAAATACTGGTATCCAAATTTTTTCATCGCTGATATCAGTAAGGATAGAAATGTAGAGGAGTGCACTGTGCCAAGCTTAAAGTTACACGGAAGATAACATTTAAGGGAGATGATGTAATCCAGATATTTCAACGGCGATTGTAATACGCGATTGCACGAGTGTACATCATACTGTATGTACCGGATGATACTGGATGTACCCACGGACGCCGCGGATTTTTGAATTCACGTGCTGGATTCCACTTTTGCTTCGGAATTACTGTGTTTTGCGTTATCTTTCTGTGTGAATTGTGCACCAATATATTTCATTTGGTGTATTTTTCTATTTGTGCAAATTTGATTGAGGATCTCTTGCTAATTGTGGAGATCTCATCGATTGGTCATTCATGACGAAACTGCAAAATTCGGCAATGGTTCGTAGTACAGCTACAAGGAAAACAAGTGCTCGTCGGCCCACGCAACAGCAAACTAAAGTGATTTGTGCTTTGAAATCGTGCTCTAAAACAATCCGGATTGCAATAACTTGTAATATCTGTGAAAAGAGCTTTCAGCCCCGGTGCGTAGGTGTGGCAAAAATGAAGGAACGACCTTGCACATCAGACTCCATTTGGTTCTGTGCTGAGTGCATGGCCAACCCGCTCGTGAGGTGCGTTGCTCTAGTGACAGAGAAATGTGACAAACTAACCCAAATTTTGCGACTAGCAACAGCTGAAACGGCGGGTTGATCGCAACCAGCTGGTGCCGCACTCGACTCACGTTGTCTAATTGTATGCCCACACCTGGCACAAACCAGTCAAAACGATTTTTTAGTAGAGAGCATCCATCCCGCAACCCCACTCATGATGGGCTGCAAACAGAGAGTTTATGAAAGACTGCCAACCCCGGTGAATCCACCGTTGCAGAGTTCGGTTTTCCCGAGTGATATGGCTGTGGCTCATGATACTCCAGTGCATTCCGATTTACCGAATAACACAAGTAGTCCGAATATCTATGCAAATATCGTCGCTGATTGTCCATCCGTGCCAAATTTAACCAGCGTGTCTGCAAGCACACCGAAGGTTGTTAGAGGCGACACTAATAACAATGTGTACACGAAAAGATTTCCCCCCACGCCGCCGGTAATAGGAGGCATGCCGGTATCCAAATGTACGAACTCCAAGAAGATGCAGAGTTCGCTGAAGCTAATATACTCTAACGTGCCTGAGTCAAAGGCCAACTCTATCAAAGATAGACTACTGGACGACATGAAACAGTGGGAATCCATATGCCGAGCAATTGGAATGCAGCCTAAACAGGCTAGCTTATGTCGTATCATCCGCCACCCCAATTCACTTCACTATGGCGAGCCGAGACTACTTCAAGTGACATTGCAGTCCAGTAACGAAGCAGAAACAGTCCTCTTGTCAGCTCACCGTCCTCGTGATTCATCATGCGGAGTTTGCATATTCTCGGATATACCTTGGAGTGAGCGTTGACAACGAAAACAAAATCCTGGAGAACACCGCAAGCAAACTGATGAAAGATCCATCTTTGTCCATGGTGTCCCCGAAACACAGGCATCGGAAGAGTCGAAGGTCAAAGCTCATGACTTGGAAGAGTGGCGGTATATCCGCGAAGCACTATCTCTCCACGACGTAATTGCCAGCTCAACATCGAGGTTACCCATATCGCCAAACTACAAAGGAAGTGGTCCACGAGTGCTTAAAGTCTTGCTTTACTCCAAACAAATGGTTGAAACGGTGCTCGGGAATTGGCACAACTTCCGCATCAAATTGCCATTAGAAATACGTCTGAAGGCGGTTGGAACCAGGCCACCAATGGATAAGGGAACACGAAACCAGCAAGAAGTAGTCGCGATCCCCGATGTCTGCATTTCTGTACCGGAACACAATGAGACGCCCCAGCCGTTCGATGAAGAAGGAAAAGACAGTCTGCTGCAGGTTGACTCAGGGCGCTGTAGGCATCCCACCGTAACGGCCCCGGGATTTTTTGCAAGAAACACATCAAAAAAACGTCCCTCAGCTGCTTTGAAGAATTTCCTGGAACGGTCATACAGTCATGTTTTGCTGGTAGGGGACTTCAATCTGCACGGCGTAGAAACCCCAGCCACCATGAGTGAACCATTCAAAACCGATCTACAAGAGCTAATTACAGGATCACCGCTGTACAACCATGTCACATCCCCAACGCGATTCAGGACAGGAAACAAACCCGCCATCTTGGACCTCGTTTTCACCAATGAGGAACTGATGATTGACGTAGTAACCACATCCACTCCCTTGGGCCGCAGCGATCATGCGACACTATTGTTCCAATACTTGTGTTATGCAGATTATCCTTATGAAAGCAACGTGGAATCTTACGTCGTAACCAACTAAGATAACCTGGCAGAACTCATTAGTGCTACGAGCTGGTCCTTCTTTACTGAGTGGTCCCCAGAAGTGGCATGCGGGAAATTTGTCAACAAATTCAACACGCTCGTAGAATTGGCATCTAAAACCAAAATCCCCCGACCCGACAAGGCGAAGTCGTTTCTCAGAAGCTGGACCCGGAAATGCATGGGATTGAGAGATCTGGCATGGCGCGCCCATATAGCCTCTCCGAGCGAGGATACTTGGAACACCTATATTACACAAAGAAACCACTGTGTCACACTCGTCAGGGAGGATAAGGTAAAGAGCCAACAAGATATTGTGTCAAAGTTCTGCGTTAACCCAAAACTACTATACAGACACATAAATAAGCTTCGCCGCGTTAAGCGCGGAATTCCGGCTCTGCGCACAGCTTTCGGATTAGCACACACGGCACAGGATGCGGCGAACGTCCTAGGACAACACTTCGGCCGCACTTTCCAGTGTGTGCAAACATCCTGCACCATATCTTGGCAACTTATTCCGCCATCAGGCCTTAACCACATTTCCTTCACAACTGCAGCTGTATTGAAGCGATTGATGTCGTTGCGCGAAGTTTGCTCCCCGGGTGCGGACGGCATTCTACCGAAAGAGCTAAACGTTTCCGCCTCGAGCTTAACTGAACCTTTGGCGACACTCTTTCAGCGATGCCTTAACGAGATGCACGTCCCAACGATGTGGAAGCACGGGATCATCACTCTAATCCACAAAGATGGTAGCCGTGCAGATCTAACTAATTATCGTTCGATTACCCTTCTTCTGGTAATCTCCAAGATCATGGAGTCCATTGTAGCCGAGGCCCTCATGGAGTACCTGGATAAAAACAACATCCTCGTTCCGGAGCAGTACGGTTTTTGCCAAGGCAGGTCCTGCACAACTAATTTGCTGATTGCTCGTTTAAACTGGACAGAGTCTGTGGACGCCGAATTCGGAGTGGATGTAGCCTACTTGGACTTCTCTAAGGCATTCGACCGACTGGACCATCGGATTTTACTGAACAAGCTGCAGCATTGTGGTATCGGCAATCCTATTCTAGGATGGATAGGCGAATTTCTCGTTCAACGTCACCTGAATGTGAGAGTCCGAATACCCTGTCGGAACCAATCGAAGTTTAGTGTGGCGTACCTCAGGGCTCGGTACTCGGGCCTCGCTTCTTCATTGTTTTCATAAATGATCTTTCAGCTGCACTATCTTCCAACTTTCTGCTGTTTGTAGATGACCTAAAGATATGGCGTGCCATAGCTTCAGGAGAGGATCACACAGCTTTGCAGGATGATTTGGACAAAGCATACGAGTAGTCAAACGAGAACATGCTACAGTTCAACACCACAAAGTGCCAAATCTTGAGCATACGCCATCAGAGTGCGTATAACTACCGCTTAGGACCTGACATTCTACAGCGGACCTCTCATGAGTGCAATCTTGGCGTGGTTGTACAAGAGGATCTTGGGTGCTTAATGCAGACCGAAAAGGCCTCCAAGAGACCAAACCAACACTTTGGCCTTCTGCGTAGAGCGTTTGGGAAGTTTGACGCCTCAATATTTCCGAAAAGGCTTAGCGCTTTTGTTAGACCGCACACAGAATACGCTATTCAAGCGTGGCAACCATGGCAGAAGTGCCACATCACTGCACCCGATACTGCACAACGCAGAGCGACAAAATACGTCAAAGGTCTTTCCAGCCTTCCCTACCCACTCAGGCTGAAAACTCTTAACTTATACAGTGGAGGTTACCGTCGTTTGAGAGTTCATCTCATATTGGTGTACCGGATACTGAGAACCCCAACCACACGTGTCATTCCCTAACAGGTCATCAGTATAAGTTGATCACACAGTACAGTCGACTGGAATGTCCACGCAATTTCTTCTCCCTCTGAGTGTCACAACCTTGGAACGCCCTTCCAGAACATGTAAATAACGCTCCCACCCTATCCCTTTTCAAAAAACGCCTTGACGAAACTCTGACACGATTGCACTATGTGATATAACGAGCGACCACCGGATGATGGTATTAGTGAGCAACGAACGTGGACGGAATCCACTTAATATTCCTATTAAATTACTTGTTTATGTGCATCGCCAATCCCTTGGTGAGTCATGCATTTCACACGTACTTTCATCGATACGATTTTTTTAATTTTACGATGTTAATTCTCATCATCCTACGGACCTGTCAAGCATTGCTTTCGGACAATGGACAAGGGACAATGGTTAATTACGGGTAAAAAGCATCTCTTAACAATTTCCGTGGGATGGAATTTATTGCGAAAATCAATTGCATAATAAAGTGAAAAGGGTTGTGGTGGACTCACCATAGACTTATGTGGAATAGCGGAGATGTTCGCATATCAAACGTATAAATCCATAACTCCATTGGTTAGGCGTTTGGCAAGAAACATTTTGGTTACGTTTTGTAGCCCCTGGCTAACAAGTCATAAAATGAAATGTAAGTGAGACAATGCATCGTCAACACGTTTTTTAAACATCGCCAGATTGGGAGCAGAGACGACATAATTAGGGAGGGCGTTCCAAGGCTCACACACGCGGAGAGAAAAGAAATTTCTACGGCATTCAAGCCGGCTATAATGAATTGTCAGTTTCAGAGGGTGACCTCTTAGTTTAGTGTTGTGGTTCAATTTCAGCAGCGGACGGCAAATGTGGTTTGGGTTCTTCAGAATCTGGTAAACCATTATGAGATCCCCCCGCAAAAGCCGATATCGACTACTGTATATTCGTAGAGATTTCAGTCTAAGCTGATAGGGCAGATGAAAGAGGCCCCTGACATTCTTGGTTGCCCGTCGTTGAGGAGTCTCGAGAGCAAGACGATCCTGTTTCTGCCACGGCTGCCACGCCTGAATAGCATATTCCACGTGCGGTCGCACGTAGGCGTTAAGCATTTGTGAAAAGATTGAGGGTTCAAACCGACCGAAGGCTCTGCGAAGAAGGCTGAAGTGTTGATTTCCGATTCTCCTCGCCTTCTCTGCTTGTTTTGAACACCCGAGACCTTCCTGTACCAATACACCCAGGTCACGCTCCTGAGAAAACGTCGCTAAGGTGTGGTCTCCAATATTGTAAGCGCTCATCGGCTGGTGACGCAGATGCATCACTTTGCACTTAGCCATGTTCAATTGAAGCTTGTTCCTCCTTGACCATTCGTAAATGCAATCTAGGTCATGTTGGAGCAGATCCTGATCTGTCTTGTTAATAATCGACCGCCATATCTTGACATCATCGGCGAAAAGCAGGAAGTTTAAGGAGATGACTATTTCCAGGTCGTTGATAAACACCAGGAATAAACACGGTCCCAGCACTGAGCCTTGTGGGACACCACATTCCACGTCAATTGGAATAGAAAGTGACCCCCTAACACGTACTTCGAGTGTTCGTTGGTTAAAGAAGCTGCCAATCCAACCAAGTACTGGATCTCCGATTCCGTAACTTTGTAGACTTTGAAGTAGGATGCGGTGATCAAGGCGGTCAAAAGCTTGGAGAAGTCCAGATAGATGAAGTCGACTCCGACCCCATCATCGGCCACTTCCGTCCAACTTCCTCGTGCAATAAGTAGGTTGGTGCTGCATGACCGGTGTTGACGGAAAGCCATGCTGTTCAGGTACTAAGATGTTGCATTTTTCCAGGTAGTCAATTAAAGCCCGTCATAAACCATTGTTCCATTGTTCCATCACAACGTAAGCAGTAGTGGCATAAACATGGACGCGCATTCCCATAGAGTTTAAACCCAGCTGACTCTGTCTAGACATTCACAAATCGTTTATAAATTAACACCTAATTTCAAGGACACTTGCATAAGTATACCAAAGCGCCAGTTGCGGGTGAGGATCGCGGGGCATATCGCAGCCTGGGTCAGGAATCACATTTCGAACCTAGCCCAGTCCAAAAATCAAGGTGCGCATCCAAGGGTCGCAAGTGGTCAACCGTTCAAACGCCTGCTTGTTCAATCGCTTATCATCTCCTGACAAACAATGTGTTGCCCCCACGCGTATGTTCCGTGTGATCTGCGCATCAAACAACCCATGTGTTTTGATACACTGATGTATTCGCGATCAGGCATATTGACACTAGTCTGTGTATGCCGAAGGACGCTTTCGTCATACTGGCTCTGCCGTTAAAATAAGCAAGCAGACATTGGATGAGTTGACATAGACGTGTGTGTGTGTGTGTATTTGTGTTCGCGTAAACTTGGATTAAGCGCTCTTATCAGTCGCGAAATCCAGAATCACGTAGGTCATTAATCGAGGATGATGCGTTAATTAGAAAGAAGGAAGAGGAACTAGAGCTGATGACTGGCACTGATTCAAAGCGCAATGTTTCGCCAGGGGAAACTTATGGTGGAAATCCACATACCCTGTGCGTAAGTGAAAACTCAATGGCAACATCAGCTCTTAGCGAGTTTCCCTTGGATAACCTCAACATACGGTGCACGTTATTTCATATGTAACCATTATGAATCTTCTCTTCAGAATTTCGCTTTAAGCATATGGCAAATCAACCACATCAGCCTGTATGTGACGTGCCAAAATGGGCAGTTAGATGTACGTGAAGAATGGATGAGTTCAGTCGAGTGGTAACAGCACGAACTAAAAAG
>CALYDF020003841.1:0-25813 GCA_944474145.2 Dicrocoelium dendriticum
ATTTTGTTTATCCAGACATATCTGAAAGAACCCCAATGAAGGATCGGCTATCGTAGTAGCTCTCCGCGCAATGATTTCGATGGAATTTGGTCGACTCCGTGCAATTAAGGAGGCGCAACCATAACAGAATCCCCACAACAGTTGCTGAAATAAACTGGCATGGGTATATACTGGCGCCTGAGGAAATCGGATGGGTATGCGACATGCTGGTAGCGGGTTAGATTAATGGGGCATATTTTAGTCGTAGGGAATTGGCTGTATTCCCGATGGTTTGATCACCTCCGTTTGTTGAGTTGCGTGCGGGAACACCAAGTATCACTTTCCGGGGACTGCTCAAATGTTTGCACAGAACTTTTTGTCAGCAGAGAACTTTGCCGCTATTCTCTGCTCGTGTACTAATTTGTCTTCACGGCCAAATGTAGTAAAGTGATTACGCTGCGTAACATAGAATCTCTAATTGTCAGGACTATGGTTCGCCCTGTACACACACCACGCTGTGTCACTTAGCGCTATGAGTTTTCAGGTTCTGCTCCAAATGAATGATGGTACTTTTGCAACAACAATTGACTTGTTTTCCGTAGCAGATTTCATCAGAAGACTGAACTTACCAGCAAGCTCTATCTGAGCACTATGAAGAGGATTGCCAGAGAAAAACTCCCATTTGGCTTCTCTGACCATTTTTGTCAGCATGTCGTAATCTGTGTCTGTATGAAACGAGTCATTGTGTTCAAAGTTTGATTCGGAGTCATTGTGTTTCTGTGGGTGGAATTCCGCATAATGCACGTAGCCGTAAACCATTGTTAAATGATCACTCCGCTGTAGAGGCCTATTGATCATGAACGTTTCGTTCGTGAACACCAAATCAAGTCCTGTTGGCTTGCTTCCAGCTCTGGATCTGGCGGACTGTCTGACGTGATTCAAGAGGAAAATGCCTGCAATAAACTCAAGCATCTCGATCTTGGACTACTCGCTGGTAGTGCTGGAACTTCTAGGTTGTAAAGATTTAAATTACTTGATATGAGAACATGGCTGTGTTGCCGTCATAGGACCCTTCCCAAGAATAAGTTCAGGTGACAGGCCATCTTTGTAATAGAAGTTGGGGTGGGGGCTGGGGGGAATACAAACAGCAGACACAAGGTGGATGTCGTTACGTCTCAGCCGCAGACAGGATTGTAGTGTAGCCTTGATCACTGTTTCCCGCTCATCACCGTTTCATACTGCAAAACGCTGCAGTGAAACCTCGGCTCTCCTGCTGCGGAGGTCGTTTCGAACAATAAGCAAACTATATAAGGGTACTTATAACAATACCAGAGAGAAACTGTGTCAATATTTGGAATGAATCATATTTTGCAGAATATATCATGCTCATGCATGTATGGTAAACAGTTGTGTGATTTGTATTGTATGGCTGTTTCAGGGATTTATAGGAACTCATAGATGTGTGTCAGCCGAACGTGCACTAGTTAGAATGGTGGATGGCAACAGCACTAGGGGTGTGTCACACAGTATGGACTCTTTGTTTCACTCACCAAACGTCGTCTGGCCATTCTTGGTAGAAATCACCAAGTAATCTCTCCCAAGCGAACAGGGTCATAATCGTGTTTACATCTAGTTAATTGGTCGGCTTAACGCGAAAGACCGTTGCGCTTTCACAAGATTTGATTGTGACTGGGAGCTTATTCCACAAGACAGCATATCTGATGAGGAAAATGTTAGACTGCAGATTTACCCTCACCTGGGTAAGCTCAGGGTAAACTCCTTATTGCGTAGCTTCCTTGTCGAACGTTGTTACAATTCCAGTGATGGCAAACAACCTTGGGCGCTTTAATGAATCATGTTTGACAGAAGCATCAGGTTCTGCCTCAATCTTCGTCGCGTAAGCGGATCGAGTTGGAGTCTTCGACAGCACTCCCGGTGGTTCTTATTGGATGTTTCGCCTATCAGAAATTTGGTAAATGATCTTTGTATATTTTCCAGAGATACTGTGTCAGGTTTTCTCATGCTGCCATAAACGATACTGCAGTATTCCAAAATGGGGCGAGTGAGTATTTTTAAGAGTTCCGCTGGCTGGGGTTATGCGGATCTTATGCAGAATAATAGGCATTGATTTTCTGGTCCCAACCATCTGGTATTCCACTTGTTCGGAGAAGCTGAAGGTGCAACAATACCTTATTTCGAGCTCGCGGGTAGACAGCTGTACACAAAAGTGGTCTCCGTTGAGTGTAATTTATCAGTCGAATATCGAAAAACCGCGATATGTGATGCAGGATTTTTGCGCCAAGGACTTTATCATCCAGGTGTCACAGCATTTCTCAAAGGAGTGGAGGTGTTCCTGTATGAACAGTAGGGTATCTTGAAGGTCAGCTAGTCGGAATTTGTGGAACATATTTACGTCCGCTGCAAGTATAATGTAAAGAAAGGCTCCTGACGCGGATGACCAGTGAGATGCTGGGATTTTTACAAGTCGCGGATGTTCAAGCAGTTCAGCTGTAAAAATGGGATGTAGCTATATCATGCAACCTTCACCTATTCTTATAGAAAAGTTAATAATTTGGAAGCATCGGAGTAGTCTAATATATCCCGGGGGAGTTACATGTTACCGTAACGAGGATTGCTTTCATCTCGTTGAGTTGTGCATGCCTGCTTGGATAATACAGTCTGTTGTTAACGCATCTGACATTTATCAGAATTACTGCAAACACACTGTGCATAGTGGGATCTGTGTTCTTCGCGTTACTGATGTGTAGATCATTGTAATTACGCATTATAGGCGCGGTCGCTATGTGTGTAAAGACTGAAAGCGTGTCTACTGCTGATAATCGTGTCGGTAGGGATAATGCGTCATATGTGAACGCTAGTAAAGCTCCGGGGAAGGAGGGGTAGCGATAGCAACTTTGCATTGCGTTTGACTTGGCACTGGGCAAATAGGGTCGGTTGAAAAAATTGCAGAATCTACAAGAGCATATATTTGACATCTGCGGGGTATGTAGGCATTCGGAATGGCCGCGGTTCCATTCGCAAATCCACTAAATTAGGCTTGTGTGTGATGTGGCGTGAGGCGATGTCCATGTATGAGAGGGAGTAGGAAGTGGCATTACCCGCTTGACAAAATTCCTCCCATTGACATTGCATTCCCCATGACTACGGCGTGTTAGGGGATGATGGTGAGAAATACCCAGTAGATATCTGCCTTTTGTTTTAATGGGCTCAACATATTGCCGCGTATTGCGGTTGTAGGAGGGTAAATTTTAAGACATGTGAGTTGACGCAGAATTTTTATGTCTTGTGCTGATGCTGGCTTTTAGAAGGTGCAAGTTGTCGGTAGATTATTACAGGTTAACCACATCCCAGGGTTGTCTGCCATTGGAAGTATTTATAACAATGTGTTCTGCTTGTGACATTGCAATGATGCTATCGGGTGCATAGAAAGTAACGTCAGCTCACGCATTGCAAAGGCCAGAGCTGCCTTCTTGAAACTGCGGAATATTTGGTGACAGAAGGGAATTTCCCTACATCGGAAAGGTTCTGGATACAAGGCCACATTGAGGGCCGTTCTGCTCTATGGTAGTAAAACTTGGCCCCCTTCGTTTTGAAGAGCTGAGGCATCTTCATGTCTTTAACCATCTTTGTCTGCGAAGCATTGCTGGTGTCCGTTGGCACCAGCGTGTCGGCAAAAATGATGTGCGTAGGCGAGTACTAGGTAATGATAATCATGCTAGCTCTCTAGAACAACAGCTAGCACTGCATAAGTTGCGTTGGCTCGGGCACCTGCTATGTATGCCTGGCCACCGCTTACCTAAGAGGGCCTTATTCAGTCTGCCAGGTGTAGGGTGGCGCTAAGCTCGAGGTGGACGGAAGTTGACTTGGCAGCGGCAAATGAAGTGACTTACGAGCAAACTGGGTGCCGTTGGTCCGTCGCACCTTCCGGGCTGGAGTCCACGTGACTCGCCTTGTGCTTGGCTCGAGACTTTACAGGACATGGCTCGCAGTAGACACCAGTGGCGCGTCTGCTGCCGTCTCCTAATCGGATTGCCTGTTTAAAGTGTGTTTGGTGCTGAGTTATCTTCGGGATAATGGTTGATTATGACGCGTGGCGGTGGAAGCCACAAGGAAGCTGTCTCACCGACGCCGCCTTATCTTTGCACGATAGCCAACTGTTTTTGACAGTATCTTGTCTTTATAAGATGTAGGCGCCTTGACCCTGAATGTTTGCTTAGGGCAGTAGGGTTTTCAGGTAAGTCCCCTTCTCTCCCTCCTATTATTCTTTCTTTCATAAATCATCATGGCTGTATGGTAGCGAAGCATCGTTCAAATGGCTGATGTACTGCTGTTGTTGTTTGTTGTTTTCGAAAATCATCTTTCTCCAATGCTTATGGAATGTCCCAGCTGGCATGTTCAACTAGTACAAATCAACTGGTCCATCCGTGCTAAGAGTGTGGGCATCTCGTCCGTCCGGCTGTGGTACTAGTAACATTGTAATGCCTTCAGAAACCATGGAGCTTAAGAACTCTGCTTCAGGATAAGTACAGTCGACCCGGACTTTGATGCGCCCAGTTACTATCACAACTGGACGCTAACCGCAAGTACGTATTTCAACTCGTAGCGCATAAGCAAGAAGACGCGTCAGTCTGGCGCACAGTGTACTGAACACTTGATGGTTTACATGTGAGCACGGAACGTTAAGGTGTGTCCTTGAGTGCGTGTGTGCGTGCTCATCTACGTGTGTGTGTAGGGCCAATCAGGTTCACGGTCATTGTGAGCGATCATTGGTTGAACACGTAACAGTCCTCCCTGTTTTGGCTGACGTTACAGTCATGGCTGGAAACGTTCGATCGGTTTGCGAATCCGGGTTGATCGGCGTAATTGAGTTTCCCCTGTTGTTCTGTGTTCGTCGTTCTCTGCAGCTTGCTCTTCGATCTCCGAGTGTGACTGACTCACGGCAGGTGTGTCAGTGCTCCTGGGGCGTACATGATCTGATTGCCGGCGAACAACCCGGCCGTCCGGAAGCTGCAAATCGTTTTGACTTCCTGAAGAATTGAGCACAGTCGCCGGATGCCAACATTGTTCATGCGGTAACCTGGTGTAAACAGGTTGATAGTCCTGAAATGTAACTTCCGGCTTTGATTCCTCTGAAGACACAAACTTTTTCTGGCGCTCCTGTACTTCAACACGCGGGTTCGGGAACAACAAATGAAGCCTCGTTCTCAGATTTCTGCCGAACATCAATTCCGCCGGGGATTTCCCGGTAGCCTCAGTGGGTGTAGAACGGTAGGAGAATAGGAACCGATCTAGTTTTGTTTGCAATGTTCCGTTCGCTGCTTTAGTAAGCCTTGTTTCACCGTTTGTACTGCACGCTCCGCTAATCCGTTTGATGCTGGGCGATACGGGGCTGATTTAACGTGTGGGATTCGGCACTGGTAAAAGGCGAAGCATCGTCTGTACAAATGGTTCCCGGAATGCCAAACGTAGCGAAGAACGAGCGCATTTTAGTGATGGTGGATTCGGCTGTCGCCTGAGTAAATGGATGTACGTCAATCCACTTAGAATGTGCATCAATAAGTAGAAGAAACATGGTCCCGTCGATCGGTCCGAAGTAGTCGGCGTGGATACGCTGCCAGGGCTTGTCGGGCCAACGCCAAGGGTGTATTGGACCTGGCGCCTTGCTCCGCTGATACGCCTGACAAATATCGCAATTCTTCAGTAAGTTCTCTACGTCTGAGTCGATGCTAAGCCACCAGCAGTACCCTCTCGCTAGTGCCTTCATCCTCGCCACACCTGGATGAGCATCATAGGGCTCTTTAAGTATCTGTGAACGCGCCTTGGTGGGAGGGACTAGACGAGAACCCCAAAAAACACAGCCGTCGAATAGACTCAGTTCGTTCTTCCGAATCATAAACGGTTGTAATTCAACTGTCCCTTCAGGAGGCTAACCCATGTTCAGAAAGCGTTTCACCATTGATAGCACGGGTCTAGATCCGTCCATTGACGGATTGTTGAACTCTGTATCGGTGTTGTGTCTAGATATTGCATTAGGTTAACCAGTTCAAACGGAGGGTCGTGTTCATGTGCAGTTTCCGTGATCGGCAGACGGCTGAGTGCATAAGCTGTGCAGTTGCTGACGCCGGTAATATAAACAATCTTGTAACTGTAAGCACTCAAGGTTATAGCCCATCTTTGCATCCTCGGTGATGCCATTTGTTGTATACCTTTGGTTTCCCCAAACAAGGATATCAATGGTTTGTGGTCTGTGTGAAGCACGAAAACGTTTCCCCATAAATACTAGTGAAACCACATAACTCCGAAGATAACGGCTAGCGCTTCCCTGTCCAGTTGGGAGTAGTTCTTCTCCGCCGTCTGTGAGGTGCGCGATGCATATGCTATGGGACGTAAAGAACCATCGTCCATGCGGTGGCACAGGACAGCCCCGACCCCCCAAGGGAACGCATCGCACTGAAGTATGAGTGGCTTGTTAGAGTCATAATGGACTAACGTTGGTGGCGAAGCAAGAGCTTGTTTTGCTTTATTGAAGGCATTTTTTGACGGAAACCCCAACACCACGATGCATTTTTGTGTAACAGCTCATTTAATGGCGATAGAACCGTCGATGCATTAGACAGGAAACGGCGATAGTGAGATAGCATTCCTAAGAACGAACGGAGATCATCACAACTCTTTGGCTCTGGGCTTTCTTAAATAGGTTTAACCTTGTCATTTAAAACATGTAAACCGTGTTTATCAAGCCGGTATCCAAGGTAACAAACGAAAGGTGAAAGGAACTCACATTTAGACATTTACAATCTGAATCCACTTCGCTGCAAACGGTCGAGCACGACCGCAAGTGTTCGAAGATGCTCTGTATCCGAGCGTTCAGAGATAAGAATATCAGCCAGATAAGCACACGCAAAAGAAATGTCCTTCACTAGGTCGTCAATAATTCTCTGAAATATTCCGGGGGCGAAATTAATGCCAAAGGTAAACGAGTATATTGAAATAGTCCCATGTGTGTGGTGATGGTAGTAAGATTCCTCGAAGGTTCATCGCGCTCTATCTGCGAGTATGTATGACTCAGATCGAGTTTGGTAAACTTTTCACCACCAGCTAGTGTTGCATACAAGTCATCAATACGTAGCAAGGGGTACCTGACCAGCATGGATGTTTGATTTATGGTTATCTTGTAGTCACCACAAATCCGTACGGAGCCGTCCGTTTCGGTTACTGGCACAATTGGAGTTCCCCAGTCAGAACAGTCTACAGGAGTAATAATACCTTGAGTCTGTAGGCGGTTCAGTTCCTCTTCAACTTTAGGCCTCATAGCGTATGGTAGTGTGCGCGCCTTAATGAATTTTGGTCGAGCGTCTTCCTTTAGTTTTATCGCAGCCTGAAATTCTTTCAACTTCCCAAGCTCCTCGGAAAAAACAGCTGAATGTTATTTAAGTAATGTTTCAAGTCCGAAAATCTCGGTGACTAATTTTACCACATTCATTGTACCCGGGAAAGCACGTATCCAGTCTCTTCCAAGCAGATTTGGACGATCCCCGGGGATCACATATACAGGAAGTGCGCCTACTTTGTCGCCATACTGTGTCTTCACGAAGCATTTACCAAGGACACGTATAGGTTCACCGGTGTATGTGCGAAGAACAGAATTGCAAGCGGATAAGTTCGGGAGCGTTTTTACAGCGTTTTCCCGGATTATCGTCACGGATGCTCCTGTATCGATTTTCATCTGTACCTTTTGTCATTCAATGTAAAGCTCTAGAGTGTATGGCGCCGGCTGCATGCTAGAAACGGAATTAAGCCAAATGGAATGTAATTCAGGGTCGCTACCATCGGACTCGTCCACAGTTTTGATGGGGTATGCTCCTCGATAAGCCCCACCTGAACGTCGCTTGACCGATCTACACACTCGCGCCAGGTGGCCCACCTTCCCGCAGCTTCGACATACTGTCTTCTGATGCCGGAAGTCGGATGGACAACTGTGCTGCTCACCACAGCGATAGCACACAAACAAATTGACGCCAGCGGATGGCTTTGGTTTTGGTGTAGTGTTAATCAATCGCAGCTCATCTGACGAGGCCTTCAGCGTAAATGTTGAGAGTTGTTGTGTAAGGTGTTCCCTCTGCCGGGCAATCGAGCAGGCCGTCTCCCAGGTCAGTGAACAATCATCTCGTAAAAGGAGCTTCTCCCGCGTGCTCTGGTCTGAGATTCCGGCTATCAAACATTGGAGTAACATGGTTTCTTCAAATCTCGTTGGATCGACTTCATTGTATTTACAATCAGGTGCTGCTCGTAGTACACGAGCGATGAACTCATTCACACTTTCATCTGGTTTCTGGCAGAGTTCCGAGAAGTAGTATCTCGCCGTAAAAACATTCTGACGAGCACCCCAAAGAGCACTGAAGGTTTCCAAAGCGCCGGTTATCGTAGAAGAGATTTGATCAATACGAAGTGCATCGAAATACCTTTGACCCTCATCTCCAAGAAATTGTCTCAAGAGCTTCACTTTGTTTTTCTCAGTAAGAGATACTGCTGGATTTACGATTGGAAGCAGTTCCAAGTAATCCGTAAAGGTTTTCCGCCATCTATGCCACGAGTCTAGGGAAGGTTTGTCGGTACAGCACGACCAGAAGACCGGTGGAGTATTTGTCATGGGCATGTTGACCTCGTCGCCAGATATCACAACTGGACTCTAACCGCAATTACGTATTTCAACTCGTAGCGAATAAGCAAGCAGACGCGTCAGTCTGGCGCACAGTGTACTGAACACTTAACGGTTTACATGAGAGCACGGAACGTTAGGTTGTGTCCTTGAGTGCGTGTGTGCGTGCTCATCTACGTGTGTGTGTAGGGCCAATCAGGTTCACGGTCATAGTGAGCGATCATTGGTTGAACACTTAACAGTTACTTAAATAAGTGAGTTTAGCTTTTGGAATTTTCTCTGGAGGTTCGTGTTAAATCCGACCTTTTCTTCCCATGCTGGTGATCGTATTCCTCAGATGGTATTTTGCTGGGGTGTGCTACCATCTTTAATCAGTTGCTCGCTGAGCTCTGTATGTTGGGCTATGGTGAGTTGAGTATTTAGGAATCGGTTCAAAATTCTTCACTGTGAAATTTAAAGATAATCGGGCAACAATACTTTGGAATTGTGATTTTAATCTCTGACATTTGAAGTAGACTTCAGTTATGTTACAATTACGTGACCTTACAGTTTGTAATTTAACCGAATTAATTCTGTCTTGAATGTTGTAAACAATTACCTTTATCATTCTAAACAGCCGTTCCTAAATTTCTGATGCAGCAGGTGCGAGTACTTGTGCAGCTTTTCCCACTTGAACTGCATCGAGTTTTCCTGGTGTTTTACTGTGATATGCTAACATGTCCAAATGGTCTTTAAATGGTTCAAATATGACTACGACCTTTCATCTCTGAGACATAGGATTCTAGAGACTTGATCCTATCAGTGAGTTCTGAAATAAGATCAGAGTTTGGAGTAGAACTGGGTGGTGGTTCTTTTGGGTCACATGTTTCGTTAAGCTAGTTCGAGTACTGTAAGAAGCACTTCCTTTCGATTGTTCATTAATGTTAGGCTATGTTGGGGACATGAAAACTTGAAGAATGCAACATGAGGAGAGGGCTAGTTGAGGGAGTTACACGAGACAGATGTAGAAAGTGAATAGACTCACCGTTGGTCATGACTGGGCTGATCTCTTATGGTGACGGATTACAGCTTCCAAAATAAAAAGTATACCCATGCAAACCATATTACTACTGACTCGCTGGCTTAAAACAGAACGGGATGAGGCTTCGTCGCCTATAATGTCTGCATAAGACAGCCCTAAAAAAGACATTTGATACCTAGCTCTGATGGCCCATTTACTATCATGCCACACAGGCACAGAGCCAATTGGAGCATGGAAGTGCGGGTGAAACCCATTGTGGAAATACCCTGCATGGAAGCAAGTCCAATGGGGACAGTTCCATGGATGACCGTATTATTTTAATTGAACTTTCCGTGAAATTTACATCTATTATTGTTCCCAGTTTCTTTATCTCTCTACTTTTTCCAAACTGCTAATCAATTCAAAAACCCATATGGGAACCATTGATAAAAGACGAATAAAGAACTATATTATGGGATCACGTTGTACATGTTGATAAGACCACCCAAATGGTCTGTGCCTCGCACTGCTGAGGAATAAAACGTTTATTTATTTATTTATTTATTTATGTTCTTTATTACTTGACTTTAGGGATGGATGCCAACGGAGCAATAGGAAAATGTATGGATTGGTGGCATCTGTATCCGGATTTACCAGTCACTGTGGCCTCCAGGGAGAAAGCCACAGGAAACGTATGGTACGATGAAAACCAAGCGGTATTAATTCAACTGGGTTGATTGGGCAGAAATTTGCTGCGAATCCAAGCTCAGTAGTTGAGGGCTGCTGGCTGTGCCAACTTGTATTAATCAATCGCATGGATGTGGCCACTTCATTTATTGGTCAGGACAAAATCCCCCTTAGTTATGAAATTTGGCTAGAATGATATGGGCTGCAATTGTTGAGCATGTTCAAGCTATCAATGAACGCCGGCAACGTATCAGCTCATTGGAAGGAAGCTATGGTCACGCCAAGAGGTAAATCAGACTCACCGTTTGAGCTCAAAAACTGTCAACCAATAACCCACACACCTATCTTATCAAAATCATGGGGCGAAGTATCAGAGCTAAAACTATCGATTTCATACTGTCAAGAAAGCTAATACACAACTCTCAACACGGCTTCTTGAATAATCGGTCTTGCATTATGTGCCACCTGGAATTTCCATACAGTGTAACTGCCTCTCATGATTCTTGTATGTCGGCTAGTTCTAGTTCATTTTGAGAAGCACAAGCCTTTATCTGGTGCCTCATGAATATCTGATAGCTAAATTTATGTTCTACGGGATGGATGAACCCCCGTTTCCTGGCTGTACGTCATACATCATAAATCGAACGCAACTGGTACAAGTCTGAAGCTACAGCTGTCACCAGTGCTGTGATACAAGGAAGTGTCCTTGCGACGCCACCGATCTTACTATATGCTAGCGATCTATTCGATGTAGTAGACTTCGGTACACCATGTCTGTCTCCCAATGAGATATAAATCTCATAAACTTTTCGTCCTGAAATCTACAATGATACTGTCCACATAATCCAACGCGACCTCCATGCGCTGAAACCTGTTTCTCAAACTGGAAAATGTCACGTCACTGACATTTGTTGTGCAATGTCCCATAGGGTGATTTGACTTTTGATGCCAAATCATTTAATCTCTGTCCTACGGTTAGCGATCTTGGATTGCGGTATCATGCTCACTTGACTTCTATGAGCAAGTCCGATAGTCCACTGCGAGAGCAAGAGAGAAAATTTGATTAATGTACAGGAATTTATCTAAATGAATTAATACTTCATTATTACAAATCAGTTTTCCACTCATTTTGGAATATTGTTCAATGATGCATCGTAGCTCAACAATGTGCAGCAGTATTACCCTAGAACAAGTACAGCGAGCGTTCACAAACCGCCTTCTAAGTATTTCTCCAAAACTGGAATATCCTGAACAGTGTGACAAATCGAAGCCTGATCCGCTCAGGCTCTGATGCAAGAAAAATAAGCTAGTTGTTTTCTTAACATCTTGCACCGAAATATACGTGTTTCCAGCCCCAACAAGACATTAATGAAATCGACAGTAGCACACGAAACAAACAGAGCTCAGTGGCGGAATGCAAGTTCAGAACGAACGTGCCTGCGAACTTTTTTCCTTCACAGGTAAGCTAAAGTCTGGAACCAGCTGTCACCCGGTGTACGTGTCTGCACTCTAGAATACGAATTATGAAAAAGCATCAACAAATTCTTGCTTGTTCTGTAACAACAAGCCAAGTGTACGAGCAAGGTCTAAGTTTCAAATGAGCAAATACAGGTTCCACTACCAAATTCCGTCCTGTGATTTAGCATTTGTATATGTGAGGGAATGGTTAAAGGTTAGCCAACATCATTCAGATGTAGTCAACCATTTATTTTACCTTCCCTTGCATTCCAAACGTCATTATCTGATCGGTAATTCGATTTTCCTAATCCACCAGTGATCAAGTTTTTATACAAGTCTGCCGTTACCCGATCATGCCGATACAGGCGTGTCTCGAGAATAAAAGTATCTATATGTGATATGTTCAACTATCGAAGTTGGCTAGACAGATAGGCCTACCTCTGGTGAGCCGTAGTTCCACCAATAACCTCTCGTCCTCTGTTTATCCGATATTTCAATATGAGTCATCATATATTTGTAAGACAATATCTTTCTCCTTTTCTGATCCCCTTTATTTCACCCTTCTCTAACATTTTACAAAATGAGAAACGGGCGTCTTGTCTCGTTTTTGGTCTCTCTATCTCTCAGATTTTGTCTTCTGGCTTGCAAGTATTGCACAGAAATATAATTCGAACCACGCTAACTAGTTTACCGATTAACCGGATCAGTCTAGTCATTTTTTTCTAATTACCAGGGCTGCTGTAAAAAGGTTTGATGATTGCTAACCTAAACGGTTCGCAATGTGGGACGATTACATCTAGTGAGCTGTTTTTAGCTGGTT
Source organism: Dicrocoelium dendriticum (assembly GCA_944474145.2). NCBI lineage: Eukaryota > Metazoa > Platyhelminthes > Trematoda > Plagiorchiida > Dicrocoeliidae > Dicrocoelium > Dicrocoelium dendriticum. The sequence goes on from CALYDF020003841.1 coordinate 12,625, forward strand.
ATACCTATCAGCTGCCCCGTGCCACTGGTATTGAAGTCAAACATCAAATCGATGCGATCAATACTATTTCCAGCGCCAACTACAAGGTACCGCTTATTGCGTGACCGGAGGTTATTTGCACCCAACAGCAGACGCGTTGATTTAGGAAACAATTACTCGTATCCAAATCAATGGCTGAATCCAGCACATTACAGAGGTCAATGGATGTACGAACGGATAATCGGCGTAGTGTATTCGTGCCGCTTGTGTCCAGGGAAAATCCACTACAAAAATGCGATCACAATGTAGCGAAAAGGACGCCGGGGGAGGTGGAACAGGGCGTGTATTGCCACAAGAACTTGCGACGGACAACTCACAAACCCGTACAGATTTGGACCGTATTCCTTCCCACGACCCAACGCAGATGAGGATTTGTGTGACGGGCCATGTAGGAGCGCTGATTAGGTGCGAAGTTCGGAGTTAATGTTCCGACGTCATTGGCTGCCAGAAAGAAGTAACAGCATGTATTACCATTGTTTTATTCTGATGCTCCCACGAATAATCACAGAAGCACATACAAAGAAGCGTGATGATGGTAAAGCTTCTTTAGCTAGTCAGCTTCAAATTTCTATGATCGACGATGTGTTGGGTGGAGGGTTTGAATATCGACCGATATGGCTGGTGGAAATGTCAGCTGATCAGACGATTTCCTACTGGTGACTTGTGTTGGTCAAAATGCGTGATAGTCCTACATACGTCCCCACCAGTGCGCTAGCCGCACGATGTTCATGCGATCAGGAGTAAAATACCCGGTGGGAATAGCTGGTAAAAACTGACCACTACCTAGTACATTGTCGCAAGAAATGCACGAGGTTGGGGCATAGGAGGTATACAGACTAAGCTTCTGTGTCTAAGGTACAGAGAAAAGTTTGGGAGCAAAATGAGGATAGTAATCCACGGTGATGCCAGTTCCATTATTCTTAAGTAACACGATCTTGTTCTTCCTGTTGCTTTTGGGAGGAATGTTCTGTTGCGTCCTGGAAGAATCTGGAGAACAATAAGCGAAAGAAAACTGGCAGCAGGCAGTGCAGACAAGTGATCAGCACAACAAGATGGTACTGTCAAGATGCATAATACACTAAGCAGTCTGGAAAATGAACTTTTCTGCCTGACCGTGTTTGCCGCGTATTGGTCTCTTTTGGCTAAGCTTCACATGTCGGCGGTATAGGGTCACTTTCAGCGAGCTTTGGTGACTGCTGCGTACGTAGTGTGTTTTGAGGACCTGTTGATTGCTTTTCGCAAGGTCGTTCGATGTACGCTGGCTTGAGTCGGTCTACCGAAACTACATCGACTTTAACATTCCTATTGATCATATCGTAATTTTCCGTTCTAACGATGACCTCGAATGGTCCATCTTACGGTGGCTTTAAAGACCTGCGGACTGTCTCGTTTTGTAGCCACACGTGTGAATAAGTTGTCAGACCTTTTGATATGTAAAACTTGTTAGTTTGTGCGGGTGTGGCACTAAGATGCAGTTCACGCATAGATAAACGTAGACGAGGAACGAACTTTGAGAGATCTAACGCATTGACGTTGATTGGTTGAATGAAGTCAGCAGGAAGCTTTAACGTGATACCGTATACCGGCTTCGCGGCAGAGCAACCTAAATCAGCCTTAGGCCAAGTTCGAAGACCTAATAAAACCAGCGGTAAAGTTTCGGTCCAACGGGTAGTATCTGAACAGGCCATCAAAGATGCTTTGAGGTGGCGGTGGAAACGTTCGACTAACCCGTTCGTTGTTGGATAGTACGCAGTTGTTCTTATTCGCTTGGTTCCAACAATGTTGGTTAACTCTCGAAAAAGCGTCGATTCGAATTGCGCACCGCGATGTGTTTTTATGGTGGATAGAATACGATGATGTGCGATTCAAAAAACCGCAAAGTAGCGTGCTACTGTCTCTACCGAAATGTCCGCGATAGGAACTGTCACGGTCCAACGAGTGCAAAGGTCGATACAAGTAAGTAAGTACTTATATGCACTCGAAGGCGTCTATGTGCACATGACTGCAACGAGCATCAGGGACGGTGAAATTGCCATGCGGTGCCTGTGTATGGAGGTGCACATTTGAGTGTTGACATCGCAGACAGTTTCTCACCATGGTTTGCGCGTCTTTGTTCAGAGCCGGCCACCCAAAATGACCAGAAATGAGCTTGCACGTTGCACAGATGCCTGGATGTGACAGACCATGTAGTGAATCAAAGATGATTCGCCGATAGGTCAGTAAAACTATAGGTCATGACTTTCCTGTCGATATGTTATATATCAGAATATCCGAACTTTCAAGCAGCGGGGTGGGTTTTACCTGTAGATTGATTTATTGTAGTTGTTGAAGAAACTGCTTATCCTGATGTTGTGCTGTGGCTAATTCTTGGAGATCAACAGGGGGAATGCTCAAATAAGCTGTTAATTTCCACCCGTAATAAGGCGTCCGCTACGGCGTTGTTCGCAGCGGACAAATGTCGCATGTCAGAGGTAAATTGGGAAATGTAATCTAATTGTCTAGTTTCTCTTGGGGAAAGACGATCAGAAGCAGAACGCAGTACATACGTTAACGGCTTATGATTGGTGAATATCGTGATTGTACGTCCTTCCAAGTAATGTCGGAAAGGACGCACACTGAGGTAAATAGCAAGGATTTCTCGGCTGAACTTGCTATAGTGTCGTTCGGCAGGCTGTAGTGTCTTAGAGAAAAAGGCAATCGGATACAATTCACCTCTCTGTCGTTGTTGTAGCACACCGCCTACTGCTGCATCTGAGGCTTCCACCGTTAACAGTAACAGCGCCTTAGAGTCTGGATGCATGAGGAGGGTTGCAGTTGCTAGCTGATGTTTTAGATCACCGAATGCCTGCTTAGCTGATTCCGTAAAGCTGTATGACTTAGCGTCCAATTTGAGTAGCTCGGTAAATGGCTGGGCTAACTCGGTACAGTGTGGAATCAATCGTCTGTAAAAGTTAACCATGCCCACATACTGGCGTAACTTTTTGAGGGAATCAGGGATTGGGCAGTCAGTGATGGTTTTCATTCTATCAGGTAGGGGTGTAATTCCAGCGGCGGAAACATGGTGACAAAGAAAGTCTACCGTATCTACACCAAATTGACTCTTGGAGACATGGATAACTATCACATAAAGCGCAAATGGTTCGAAAAGTTGTCGCAAATGGCGCAAATGTTCGTCATGGTTAGGACTCGAAACCAAAACATCGGCAATATAGACGAAAACGCAAACGAGCCCGCGTATGGCCTGATCCATAAAAGGCTGAAATACCTGAGCTGCGTTGCGGAGACCAAACGGCGTTCGCAAGAACTCAGCTAAGCCAAAGCGAGTGGTAACGGCAGCCTTAGGAACATCCTGAGGAAGCACGGGAATTTGATCAAATGCTCGCACTAGATATATCTTGCTGCACACTTGCTTTTCGTACAGAGAGGATGAGAAATCCTGGAGATGCGGAATGGGATATTTGTCTGGGATGGTGATAGCGCTCAGTCCCCGATAATTCCCACAAGGTTTCCAACCTCCAGATTTGTTCTTCTGGACCATATGTAGGGGCGATACCCACATACTGCTGGATAAACGTATTATACCCAACTCTAACCTATGGTCGAATATAGCCATCGCTGCGGTAAGTTCGTCTGGCGTTAGTCGGCTTGGTCGATGGAAAATCTTACTATCTGTTGTCGTTTTCCTATGAACGATCTCCTATTTAACATCACCACGTTGATATCCAGGCTTTGTTATGCTGTTAATTTCCCGTAACAGATCCAAATACATTGGAGTGGCTTAAGGTGGGACAAACTGCGGACTCGTAGACGTAATGGAGCTTTTGAAACCAGCCTGTGATAGGTGTGTCAGGTCATCGTTAATCTGTCAACCTTTGGGATCTACGATAATGCCATGGTGCTGAAAAAATCAAAACGCCTGATGGTGCTACAACCATTCCAGCTGCATGCAAGGTTGGGCTTCGAGACAAGCCCTCCATCTTCCCATCCCGTATCTCTGCTTTGCTACATCCGGTTCTGGCCGACCATAAGTCGTTCGAAAGCTCGCGACTTGCTCTCCCGCGGCTGCATCACTCGTCCCGCGTTCAATCCTGTGGGCTGCGCTGGCGACGTATTTGTTTCATTCACTGCGTTCTCGACAAATACCAACTCTATTGTTCTGGGCCCAGGATCGTTACCAGATGCCGCCTGTGATCCGCTGTCGGCACGATCCGGTATGCTCGCAGCGCATTATCTCTTATTATCCATTGCGCCCGTTGTTAATTCTTTAAAATCGCGTTCTTGCTGTCGTCCGATTCACGAGTAGTCACTGACTTCCACCGCCCTGCAATAACAGCGTACTTTGGAGGGCGACCATTTAGTCAGCCGAGCTATCACATGCAATGTTGACACTCATTCGTAAGATGCGTCGAGTTAGTTAGTATACATTTAATGAACTTTCAATACTACGGACTGCGACATATGGTAAGCAACCATTAACTCAACTGTAGATGTCACTGAATTTGTCAACTATGTTGTCGCATGTGTGGATGTACTGACGCCAATCATATAAGGCAGTCAAGGCCAGACTAGCAGCAGATCCGTAGCTAGACTGAAGAAATTTCTTAAAGCACATAGCAACGCCGTTTTATCTTCGTTACGTTGCTGCAGGTAAAGTATGTCCGATTGTATCCAAAATTTTGTCCCCAACAGCAGCGATTGCAGTAGGAATTTGTGCGCTTATAGATTCTTCAAAATTATAGACACTGATCCAGCTATTAGGAAGAGGAAACCTTATTCAGTGGGTGGCTTCCTCAGTGCGCTACTGGGTCAAATGTTTGACCCAGAAGCTCACTGAAGAAATCACGTCGTGTGTTGATGAAACGTTTCCATACCAATTGCGAAGCTCGGCAAACAGTTGAACCCAAGGTCCTCAGGTGATATTTCCCACGAACAAAGTGGAATACTGGTGTCCAGGTCGAGGTAACTTCCAAGCTTAGCATGAAATGATTGCACTGACTCACAGGACCTGATTGTGATTGGCAGCCGATTCCACAGAACTGTACATCGGATTAGAATGAAGTTCGACTGCAACTTTGTCCTGCATCGTGGTGTAAACAGAGTAAACACTTTGTTACTAAGCTTCCGAATAGAACTGTGTTGTATTGCTAATTTGGGTAGATTGCGTTAGATATTGCGACGAACCCGACTTTACAGCAGTAATAAGTTATGCTTTAGTTCTCTCAACCAAAGCGGATCGTGTTGGCGTTGCTGGCACCGCTCCCGATAGATCGTTGTATATATTTTGCCTAATAAATGTTATGTAACTGACAGCTGTATCCTCACTTCCGCTTTTCTGTCAGATTTCCTCACGTTGCTAGAGATTATGCTAAAATGTTCCAGGAAGGGACGAGTGAGGATTTTAAAATCTTCAACTCTGCTGAGAGTATAAACATCTTGTGAGATATAATAACCATGGATATTTTACCTCGTGCTTTCTGGTACTCAAAATCCTCAGAAAAGTTCAAGTTGCAGAAAATCTGATTCCGAAGTCGCCTGTAGTAGACCATTGTGCACAAAGGCCTTCGATGTAAAGTGTGATCGATTGTCTACGAATAAAATAACCCCAACACATGATGTTGGGCTTTTGTGCTGGTAAATCCAGTTTCACTTGATTCGCTCAACCAGCGCAAGCCTAGCATGTCTCAGGCTAAAGATATATGTATGGAGCAAGTGCCAAACTTCTCGGTGGTGGTATTCTGTATTCCAACAGTTGCTAACTGTGGCTGAGTGGAATCTAAAATGACCAAATTATTAAACAAACCAGATCCTATTACTGGGAGGCGCACCACTGATGAGACCCTTAAAAGGTCGAAAGGCCAGCCTAAGCCTGATGATTGAGAGTGGCAATGATGAATTAGCTGAATTAAACCAGATGCTGTTTGCTTATGCATGGAATGCAGACCTAACACGCTGGTAAAAGCTTGCTCCTATTATCTCAGCAGTCCAAAGAAATAGTGACCAGCAACATCACCACAGTTGGAATAAGCATAACGGACTGTGCAACCTATGCCTACCTAATAACTGCTGCCCCGATCCTGAGAAGAACGGGCAGTTACACGGTAAACAAACGACACCAGCAAAATCAATTGCTGTGTTAATAGCACAGCCGGTTACCATTCGACTAGTGCATTTCTCATTTCGATCGGACTAAGTAAACGCAAGGCCTTTTGAAGAAGATTCCTCGCAGCTGGACTTATCCAGTCAGCCAGACAACTGTTTGGCTTTCTGACTATGACACTCGTGTCTGAATAGAAGGAGGATTTGTTGAGTATTTCTGAACCTACGACGCAGCTAGAATAAGGCAGAGAGACACCGCACATTCAGTAAGAAGCTGGACGGCCGTTTTCTCCACTCGCGTCTCGTCAGTAACGCGTACCTGCCGAATCTTTCCGGATTCTAACACAAGACCACCGTCTTACGAGCCAGCATCCTATGCCAAGGAGCCTAGGGTGACGACGCCGACTCGCCGTGATTGATTTCTAACTGTGATATGGCGTTGCTCATCCTCCACCATCATGCAGGTTAGGAACTTGAAGAGGACAGGGCTGCCCCTGGGCAACGACTTCCTTGCAAGCCGCCACCAACCAAGGTAGCATACAAGGTTCTAGGTCGAGTTTGATTATTCGCGATTAGTCCTACTCACCAAAACGTAAGATCATTAAGAATAGCTTGCTGTCTGACTGAAGGGGCCGTGGTTCAGTAAATGACCCCCAGGAAAATGTCCTCTGCATATTTCAGCAGGGTCGCCACCCAGCGGTTGACATTGAGTTGAGATGCATGTAAAATAGTAATGAGGATAGAATATATCCATGAGGAAAACCGGTGTTAGTGTTTAGAAGCCAGGGTAATCTGCCAGCAAATCTTGTAACATGCGTACGACGAGTAAACTAAGCCCTAAATACAAGAACGATGGAAGGATATATTACAACCAACACTAACAATAGGCGTACAGCAACGACTTGAGCTGATGCTTCGCTGTCATACAAACATGATAACCTATGGAATAAGGAGTAATAAGAGTGGGAAGGGGGATTTACCGGAAAATCGTAATACCTTAAGCAAACATTCAGGATCAGGGTGTCTAGACCTTATGTGAACAACATATCGTCATACAAAGCTGGTTATCACACACAGATAACGCGGAATCCTTGAGACAGCTTTCTTGTGGCTTTCATTTCCCAGCATCCCAATCATTCATTGTCCCACAGATAACTCAACCCCGAACACATTTTAAACGGGCGGTCCTACGAAGAGACGGCTGCAGACGCGCTACTGGTGCCGACTGCAAGCAATGTCCGGTGAAGTCACGAGCCAAGCACAAGGTGCGTCACATGGACTGCAGCCTGAAAGGTGAGACGGCTTGACGGCACCAAACCTGGTCATCAGTAGCTTCATATTACGCTGCCAAGTCAACTACTGTCCACCTCGAGCCTTTACGCCACCCTGTAACCGGCAGATTAAACGAGGCCCTCCTAGGTAAGCGGTGACCAGACGTTCGTAGGACGTGCCCAAGCCAACGCAACTAATTCAGTGATATCTGTTGTTTTAAGGAACTAGCTTGTTTATCACTGCCTAGTACTCCCCTACGCATATCCTCGTTACAGACGGGCTGGTGCTATCCGACACCAGAAATGCGACGCAGACAATGATGCTCGAAGACTTGAAGGCGCCTCAGATCTTCAGACCGAAGGCGTCAAGTCTCACTATCATAGAGCAGGTCGGCCCTCACTTGGGCCTTGTATACACAGCCTTCCAGACGGTGTGAAACACCCTTCCGTCTCCAAAGAGGCCGCAGGTTCAAGAAGGCAGTTCTGGCCTTCTCAGTGGGTGAAATGACTTCAGTTTCTATGCCCTCATTGTTGCTGACGCAGCTGCCAAGGTAAGTGAATCGAACAACCACATCGAGTTCCTCTTTATTAAAGGTCAAGGGGTCATAAAGTGGCTTGTGGTCTTGCAGCTACACTTTGCCCTCCGAACTTACGGAGGGCATACGAAATAATGGGACCATTCTATTCAAGCTAATCAGGATTGATTGTGCCATCCCAACGTCGCCAAACAGCAAGATAAATTTGTCGGCCTAATCAAGATCAACTAGCCTCTCACCAGGCAGGACCTCAACGTCTACATCGTAAGATTCCGCAAAAGCACACCCCATGATGTAGTCCACGATGAAAGTGAACAATAGCGGGGCCGTGTACCGTCTGTCGATAAATATATAAATTTATTTATTTATTTATTTAAATCGAGCAACCCTGAGAAACACCACTTGTGGTCTTAAAGCTAACCGACAGATAACCGTAGACCCTGACGTGGCCGTTAGTGTTCGAGTGTGGAGCTCGAAAGATGTTTATATACTTCGCCGGAACATCTTTCTGCGCAAGTACTACAGACAGAGTGCATCGATCTACTGAATCGAACGCACTCCTGGTGTCAAGGAATACAGCTACTGTCGGTCTGCGGTATGCGTGGCGCTGCTGTAGCATTTGGCGCAGGGTGAATTATGGTCTTTACAGCCCCATCCAGGGCGGCAACCTGCGTGCTCTTTCGTACTCCGAGATTCCCGTTCCGCAGTGAGGAGACGAACGAGAATCAAGGCCAGTAATTTTGTCACAACTGTCCTTAGGCTAATACTAATGTGGTTAACACAGTCGGTGCGACTGCCCTTCTTGTATATTGGCACAGTAATCGCTACACTCCAGTTAGCCGCGACACTTTCTTCCTTCCAGATATGTTCGAGAAGGAAGGTCAGTGTTTTGCAGAGCACATCACTTCCATCCTTAAATAATGCAAGCAGGGTGGGGGGAATCCGGGTCATCAGCACAAATATCATTGAGAGCTTTGAGCGCGTTTCGGAGCTCAGCCTGCCAAGGCTTGTTCTGCATCACTTGAGTAGGAAGAGGTCCTGGACCAGATGGCCAACTGAACTGATCTTGGAAGTCTTCCGCCCAACGAACCATACGGCGCTCCTGATTGTGTACCAGTACACCCGCGATGTCTCTGATTGTCCCACTGACGCTTGGTTTCCTGGGACCAGTGGTGCGGATCAATTGGAAAATCCTGACGGAATTGCCTACTGCACCTAGCTCCTTCAATGTTTGAGACCGACTGGTCCACCAGGCTTCCTCATCAGCACGCAGGATCCGCTTTAGTCAGTTGCTGATAGTCCGTCCGGTAACATTGTGCTCAGAGCCAACCGGGAGTTTTCTTCTAGATCCTAACAGGTTCACTGACCTCTCGGATATCCAGTGACTGCTGCGGTGACGGTTGATAGTGCCATAGGCAGATGCTTCTGCGTCCTGCATGGCAGCCGAGATACTATTCCGTTGAAGCTCAGTGTCCTTATGAGAAGACAGGGAAACTTCTGCAGGCAGTGCGTCTTGATAGGTATACCTGCACGAGGGCGTAGACAATTTCTCCGTTTGCCATCTGGGGTGACACTTGGTGCGCCTCCCGATAAAGTTCATAGTGTAACAACTGTGTACCAAGGCTTGCTCGAAGTCAGCGCAAGGATTTCAGAACGAGCAACAATCCAGAATGGAACCACGCCGCATGTAAGTTATTGCAATGTGCTCAAGAACGCCATGTGGCATTACGGCGCCCACTGTGTTTAAAAGCAGTGTTGCTAAGAAATAACTGGTGCTCCCCACACACTTGTAATGGACGCTCGCCGTTGTCCGTACGGTCGGAGTTTAGGCCATAATTACCACCTAGATGAGCTTCTGGAGAACTCAGACAAACTACTTGTAAATGTATAGCCCACGCAAGTTCTATGATACCTTACCTAGTAGCACTGCCTAATAGCGCGTCCAGTTCGTGATAGAATGTGTTGTTGACAACATCAGAACTGCAGTCGGTGGGAGCATAAGCAAAAATCACAAACAAACAGCGTTTTCTACTACTTCGTGAATCAATCTTAGTTGATGTCCTCAAACGGACAGCACACAAACGGCTGTTCACCGGAATCCAATAAATCAACCATGGCTCAGCTTTGCACCTGAGAATGATACTAACCCCAACTTGACTCGTGAGTGCGGTAGAGGCGTCTCCGGATTCGTGCAACTAATAGCGAGAAGACGAGCCAGGTGCAGTTAATTCAAAACCCCATTAGGATCCTTGATCCAATTTTCGGACACATACCTAGTGTGTCTAACGTGCGTGCTAGTGCAGCCTATTGACCTGTTTATCTTAAAGTGCGGACGTTGAACGCCGCCAGAGAAACCAGATGGCGGGCCTTATAAGGGACACTTGATGACAGGAGTCCGGTGGGTGTGCGGGAAGGTGACTGCAGATGATTTTACTTCAGTGGCACTGCGGTTGCTGTCAATTAAACTGGGAATTATAGAAGGAAAGTTAGTAATGGGAGTCGAGATGGGAGTAACAGAAACAGGTGAAAACAGTAACCTGTTTCCGTTTATCCGCCCTGCTGGATGCAGCAGATAAGGCGACCTTTGATAGTCTGCGCGACTGCCAATGCAGGATGTAGTTAGAGTTTGGGGAAATTGTCATGGTTGCATGTGTGCTGAGATATTGCCAAGGCGCCCAGACCTAGACAGGAGGACGATTAGGGTCCTCAAGCAAAGCCGTTGGCTCAAAAGCCTGTCCGCAAGGCATCGGGAGGGTGGCAATTGTTTAATTTCACAGAAATGGACGCCATCCCATTTCTAGTCCGCAATCTGTAAGACCAGGAGACTGAGGTTTTCTGAGCGCTAACCATTGACGAACCTGGCAGGCTCAGCTCTCAATAGGGCCCGGAGGCACCACCCAGTATAGCTCAATGAGACAAAGAGGCACGCAAACCATCTCATCACGTTAAGGTCCAGGCTCGTTGAGATGGACCAAGTAGATGTTTTAACAGCAATTCGCGGTTTAGGCAGTCGAATGCGTTGCTGTAGTAAAGAAAACAGACTAGAGCGAACTTTATTCTATTGTCCAGTGAAGAGAGGACCCGAGTGCATTAGGAAGGCTACCGTGTCTTAGACTGAGCGCTAACTGCGGTAAACGGATTAAGGAACAGTAGTTGACTACTGTTACGTCAGCATCCACTAAAAGTGCTATTCAAACACTAATAAGGCTGTCGAAGAACAAGAAAATGATCGATTGTTGTTTGAGTCCTTTGCGTCATAGGTGTAATATTGACCACTTTCCAGCGGTCGGTACTTTTATGTTGTTTAATGCATAATCCATATGAATTAGGCAGAGGTTTCGCCAGACTTTCGGCACATTTCTTGAGGACTACTTGCTTTCGCTGAGCGAAGATCTTTCAGCAAGTTGTGTACAGTGCCGAACTCGATTGCGGCAGTGTGATTGCGGATAACTTAGGCTGGGCGAAGAAAGCTTCAGAGATCACATTGTTGTGGCAGTTGCAGAACTCATGGTTCGGTTGCGCCACATCTACCTCGAGATTTGATGTACTTGTTGTACACCCGCTTAGTTGCTTCATCATCGTCTAGATTTCACAGCAGCTGCTATCCCTAAGGATAGCTTGACTGTACAGGTTGTTGCAAAGCATAAGCCCCCCTTATAAGCACAGAGAGCGAATTTACTGTTGTTGTCGTTTCTTTTGAAAATGTTCAGCTTTTATCCAAGCAATCGCTTCAGGTTGGGAGGAAGGGATTGGGTCCGAAAGAATGAAGTGAGCTTCGCATGTATTGTAAATGTCCAAACAAGCTTTCAGGTAGCGTGACAAATTATAATAATACGTGGGTATCTAAGGTGTAATCCACTCATCAATCGTGATGCAGACGGTTGAAGGGCAGCTCTTGAAAATTTCGGACACACAGCGGTAAGGAATAAGAATAGAGGAAAGGCTCATCAGTAATTCGCTTTTTGTTGTGGATGGAACAACGGAAATGATCATTGGTAATATATGGTGTATTTCTCAGCGATTCGAGGTGCAATCCAACAATGTGGTCTGATCAATGTGTACAACAGGATCTCAAAACAATAATCAATTTGTTCACGCTTTTTACAATGGATCCAAAACAGGTATTAAAGTAATTGGCAGGTTTAAGGTATTAAAGAAATTAAACAAACAGGAACAATAACATATGCAGATTTAAACAAATGTCCAGTAAAAATAAAACGGCCACTCGTAGAACCGTCCCCATTGAACCTGCTTCCATGCAAGGTATTCCCTCGAAAGGTTTCGCTCGCATTTCCATGCAATACCTGGCCGCGTGCCGGTGTGGCAAAGTAGCATATGAGCCATCACCTGTTTATCATATGTTGTGTTCTTTTTAGGGCTGCTTTTATACATGTATTATGGGCGATAAAGCCTCAGCCCGGTCCGTCATGCGGATCATTCAATTATGGCACTTTTTATACGCCAGTCAGTTTGTGGCAATGTGCCTTGCATAGGTAAAGTCTTTTATAATCTGGAAGCTATAATCCGTCACCACAGGAGATCAGCCCAGTCGTGGCCAACAATGAAATAAGGAAGAATGTAGAAGAAGAAGAATTGTGTGAAAGAGGTACTATATCGTTAATGTAAAAAATAAGCAGGTATGTTTTTACATCAGCGTAAAAATGGATCGAGCCGATCATACGATCAAATTGTGCGGCGTGACAGCCGGAGACAGATAACTGTACGAGTTGTCCATAGGCAAAAAGTCAAATAGGGAATCCGTTATTGCCATCACTGAATTTCAGGATATGTTTCTGAACTGCTAACTTCAGAGAAAAAGAGGAAATGGTTAGCATTACTGAACAAATGTAGAGAAGGGGATCGCAGAACAAGATTTCGAACTAATCAATTTGTGGGAAAAAGTACGAACAAGGTTCCCGGCCCCACACCAGTAAATAACTTCGCTCTTGGTTTTAAACAGAAGGGAGAAGGAGTAAAGCCGCTTAGGAGGTAGCACGAATTAACGGCAAAAGAAGCGGTTGTAACAGCTCCTCCTAGATGATAAGGTTTGCTTTAGTGCATATGTTGATTATGCTTCGAGTCGATGTTCCCCCGTATCATACATGATTTGGCCATTCTTCATACAGCTTTTTATCATCAACTTGCATTTTTAAGATCCATTTCACTCTCTTCGCTGACACAAATCTTTATGATTTTCTTGAACTTGCAAAAATGTTTAATACAACTAATCCCTTTTGTCAGCTTATT
>CALYDF020003842.1:0-25761 GCA_944474145.2 Dicrocoelium dendriticum
CTCTTGATTACTAGACTTTGCTGGCTCCAGAGAAGGGGTGACAGAAATGCTACCATATGCAATAGAGCTGACGGACAACACAAATAAGCAGGCCGCCGGTAATTATTAGATGTTCCCGGCTCCACAGCACGTGTCATTGCAATGCTTCCATATACAATAGAGCTAACGGACTACCCCCATACGGTGACCGCCGGTAATTATTCATGACGCCGGCTCAAAGTATGACGTCATGGCGAGGCTACCACATGCAATAAAGCTAAATGACTGCCCATATAAACTGACCTTTAGTAAATAACAGATATTTCCGACGCAATGTAAGGTCTCACAGCGAAACAACGTCAATGTAATACCATGGTAACGGGGAATCAAACGCAACGCAAGTGTTGCTCAGGCCCATGCGAAGTGCTCACGCGGTGGTTGAGGACACTATTTGTTTCTCGCGTCAACCCAGTGGACCACTGAGGTTCGATCTGTATTCCATGCAAAGTCATATGCGTATGAAATAAATGCTGATGGTACCTAGTAAACGGTGCCAATATGGGATTTTCGCACGGACACTTGCGCGGGGTCCGCAGAAAGACATGTGTACACAAGGGGAAAACGTAGTAAGGTGTGCATATGTACGTCGGGACGAATATGACTTACGACTGCCTGTTTCACGCCATGCTAACTGGGCAACCATGTATAGCGGCGGTATGCTTGTTATACGGTAAAAATAAATAAATAAATAAATATTTTATTCTCGACTATGCGAGACATGCCCATGGAGGCATGATCAGATATGTACAACTGACAAACGTTTTATGGCAACTGGAACAGTGAGAGTAGAAAACCGTTCATATGTCCATGACTGGAACAGTAAAATAAACAAATAAACAAATAAATAGTTTATTCTCCGTTTCATAGACACACCAACTCAGGCATGATCTAGGTTTGAAAACAGATGTGTATCACGACTATACATCGGGTTCAATCGTGTGTAGTTGAAACGATGTCGGGAAGAGTTGATGTGTGAGTCTAGTCGACTTGCCAGTATGTAGTTGTGGGCAGTGACTTTATTCAGTGGCGAGTCACATCCGCTACGTAGCAGTGTTGTTAAACAGATATTTGTGGCTTTTTATAGGGAGAACGCTTGCCAGGCGAAAACCCACCACGTCCTGCAACACTGCCGTACAGCATTTTGAACATTAATGTTGGACTGGCAAAGCCGCTTGACGACTGGTTTTACCTTTGATTTTTCGCAGAGTACTGGCTTCTAATTTCCTCTGTTAGTTGGACAGGTAATTTGATCGGGGTCGCCATGATTTTTGAGGGCGGTGGAGAAGAGGGACATCGTGATTATTCTTCTTGTTGTATGTCCAGGTGGGCAAAAGTTTAACTTTTCCGCTGTCCAGATTTTTCAGATGTATAATGTTTGGGAGTATGAGGATATGTCCAGTTCTCCATGCAGGACAAGGGTTATGGTGATTGTAGTTCGGTCCTTTCGGAGTTCTACCATGCTCCATGTAAGTCCTTGTGGGTTGTTACGTCCGTCTTTGGCCAAAACTGTTTTTCAGTCTAATCCCAGCTCTCCAAGAAGTCCCGGACCTCAGAGAAAAGGGAAAGTGAGGGACAACCGAGAGAAGACTGCAAGAACAGGCATGGAGATGAACATTGTTAATGTCTTGTGTTGCAACATTTGGGCTTGAGACAAAAGCATGTACACTGTGCAACAATAATTATGCTGTAAATGTCGTTTGAATATCCTATAGAATCATTAGCCGTATAGGTGGATTGCTAACGCCTGCATAGAGACAAGAGCGTTGTACAAGTAAGTATCCGTTTATTATGAGCCAATAATTGCGTAGGGGTAGAGCAAAAAGAGTTAGAATATTGGTAGTGATTGTCAGGTGCATGAACAGCACGTAGTTAGCGTAATCCAAGAAGGAGGGCGTAATAAGCGAAAATAAATAGGTTGCCGCGAAAGAGTCCTAAAGATCGATTGGTGGCAGGGCAGCGGAATGACTGGATGCAGATATTCTAAGGGACTAAAGGTTATTGAGATACGGAGTGGCTCCTAACAAGCATTGGATCATCGCATATGCATGGGGCCAAGGCCCACTAGCTACTTTTGAACAGAGGTGCCGAATTTACGACGACCGACAGATGGTGGCGCTAGGAGAGACTCAGTGGCCAGATGTAGCCATTCCAATCAGACGCTTGGTCTATAGTGTATACCTACAGGGTCGCTGAGAGTATCAACAGGCCAGTAAAGGTAAGTGATAGGTCAACAGACCAGCTGAGCTGTGACGCAAACAATCAGAGAGAATGAACGTTCTAAGAAGGGAGCGAGCTCCGGATATCCGCAGAGTTAAATGGAAGCTATGGCGACTAGCTGCTGCTGAGCAGTGATAGTGGCTCCAGAAAGGAATGTATCAGTGGCTGGTGCAGCCATATCATTAAGACATTTGATCACTACTGGATACCTACAATTTCGATGAAGAAATCAACATGCGAGCGAAGTTAAGAGAGACAGACGTCAGAGGAAAATGAAGGCTGGAGGGTCAAGGAGTGGCTCCTTGCAAGCCACATGGAGCCAACAATGACTAGCTGCTATCAAGAAGAGTTAATGCGAGTAGGACGAACGACAATTAACGCCGCGCTAGGTGAGAAAAGACTGACCAGCAATCGATTTTGGATTAAGCCTTCAGTTACTATTGGATCCTACGGTGGCACATAATAGGTCAACACACCATCTGAGCTGTGACGCAAACAATTCAAGAGAATGAACATTGTAAAAAAGGTGCGACTCCTACCGAGCTCCGGGTATCCGCAAAGTTAAATGGAAGCTATGGCTAATAGCTGTTGCTAAGCATAGATGGTGGCGCCAGAAAAGAATGCATCAGGGGTTGGTGTAGCCATGTCATTAAGAGGTTTGACAGCTATTGGATACTTACAGTTTCGATGAGGAAGTCAACATGCGAGGGAAGCTTAGAGAGACAGACGTCAGAGGAAACTGAAGGCTGGTGGGTCAAGGAGTGGCTCCTTGCAAGCTACAAGTAGCCGACAATGACTAGCTACTGCCAGGAGGAGTTGATGCGAGTAGGACGAACGACACATAACGGCGCGCTACGAGAGAATTGAGTGACCAGCAATAGAGTTCGGATGAAGCCTTCAGTTACTAGTGGATCATACGGTGGCACGGAATAGGTCAACAAACCAGCTGAGCTGTGACGCAAACAATTCAAGAGAATGAACATTGTAAAAAAGGTGCGACTCCTACCGAGCTCCGGATATCGGCAAAGTGTAATTTAAGCTATGGCGACTAGCTGTTGCTAAGCATAGATAGTGACTCTAGAAAAGAATGTATCAGTGGCTGGTGTAGCCATGTCATTAGGACATTTGATCACTACTGGATACCTACAGTTTCGATTAAGTAATCGACATGCGGGCGAAGATTAGAGAGACAGACGTCAGAGGAAATTGAAGGCTGGAAAGTCACGGAGTGGCTCCTTGCAAACTACATGGAGCCAACAATGTCTAGCTACTGCCAAGAGGAGTTGACGCGAGTAAGATGAACGACGGATGACGGCGCGCTGGGGGAGAAATGAGGAGTCTGGCAGAGGATAGTGTGGGATGGTAAGAAGAGGCGATTATAAGTGGTCTGTTCCAGTTTCACAAAACTCTTCTTCAGGAGAGTTGAAATTCAGTAGTTTGGAAACTTGTGTGACAGAGAGGTATTTGTGAATAGAGAAGCGGAAATGGTTTATATTCATAGATGCCCTTATTGTGAGGGGTGACCTACTCCATACGTGTGCGTATCTGTAGAGGTACAAGTTGGAGTGAATGCTGCTGCGCCTTCCTGTTAGGATAATGGAGTGGGGTCTATCACGTAGGGGGTACGATGTGATATATGAGTCTGAGACAGGGGTTAGTTGGCTCCCACTGATATTGTTAATGAGCGAGTATAGTAAAGCGATGTTGGTTTTCAATCGGCGCAGCCATAACGGTTATAGCTTAAGTATGTTGCACCGATCACGGTAGCTTAGACTTGAGTGCCCCAGGAGGCGTTTTGTGAAGGTACGCTGAATCTTTTCGCGGGCTATTCGGTCGCATTTTCTAAGGTTGGTGAATACTATAGAGCAGTATTCTAGCAGAGGCCGGGCACATGTTTTATAAAGCACAGTTCTAGATTCCTGTATTGTCATGGTTTTGAGGATGTATCCGATGAGAGAGCGTGCCTTAGCTGCGGACTAAACCACTTGTTCCGCGAAGTTCAGCAAACAGGATTAGGGCACGCCTAAGTCACGCACTGTTAGGCAGTTCCCTAATGGCGTGCCTTGCAGCATTAAGGTATTGGGAGGCGTAGTGCATCGGTACGTAAGGACATTGCATTTTGATGGTGTGAATGCCAACTTCCATATGTCGCACCATGCAGTTAGCGCTCTTAAGTCGTATTGTATATGGAAGGTGGCGGTGTGAAAGTTTGACGGATGAAATGGGAAGACAATTTTGATGTCGTCGGCAAATAGCTAGGGTGTCCCATGTTTGAAGACCTGGAACACGTCATTGATATAGAGCAGGAAAAGTAGAGGACCTAAAACGCTACCTTGAAGTACGCCACGTTTGACTGGTTTAGGAAGTGACATAAATTCCCCAACCATTACTGACAGTGAGCAAGCTGCAAGATATGATGAGAACCAAGTGTGCAGTTTGCGGAGACACCGTATGATGCCCGCTTTATCAAGAGTTCTGTATGTGGTACTCGGTCAAAGGCTTTCGTCATGTATAGGAGGATGATGGCTAGTGTTTCGGTGTGGCTCTCTCCTATCCCTGCACTCCACGACCGACGGTCTCGTCTTGGTTTAGACTCATCAGGCAGAGATAGCTGAGCTAGGAGTGGAACCCGAGGCACAGTGCTTGGCGGCTATCGCCATGATCACTAGACCATTGAGATCCGCGAGCAGTGTTTGACACAGCGGTGCATCGGGTTCCACTCCTAGCTCAGCTATCTCTACCTGATGAGTCTAAACTAAGACGAAACCGTCGGTCGTGGAGTGCAGGGATAGGAGAGAGCCACACCGAAACCCTCCACTTCGGTGACGGTCCCAGTGACCGATTTGGCAGAGGCTGACTTCCAAGTCAACCGCCGCCACTAATGAGATTGCGTGTCGCAATCCAAGACACACGGCGGGTGCTCCAAAAAACCCGAAAATCTACTTCTAACCGCTGTGTCAAACACTGCTCGCGGAACTCAATGGCCTAGTGATCATGGCGATAGCCGCCAAGCACTGTGCCTCCGGTTGCACTCCTAGCTCAGCCAACTCTACCTGATGAGTCTAAACTAAGACGAAACCGTCGGTCGTGGAGTGCAGGGATAGGAGAGAGCCACACCGAAACCCTCCACTTCGGTGACGGTCCCAGTGACCGATTTGGCAGAGGCTGACTTCCAAGTCAACCGCCGCCACTAATGAGATTGCGTGTCGCAATCCAAGACACACGGCGGGTGCTCCAAAAAAACCCGAAAATGGCTAGATTTTGCTTGTTGTCAAGCCGTTGAGTTACATGATTGAGCAACTCAAATTGGCAGGTCCGACAGGGTTAAGACGGCAGAAATCCGTGTTGTTGTCGATTGATGAGGTTACGAGTAAGCAGGATGGTGAGCATGGTTTCTTTAACTATTCTTTCCATTATTCTTGAAACTATAGGCGTGTGGCTGATGGGGCGATGGTTTTCCATGTTCTGCTGACTGTCTTTTATGTGTTTGGGGATGACGATGGCATTTTTCCATGTGGTTGGATAAATCCCGTTAGTCATGAGAAGCGTGAATAGGTTGAGAAGTAGGGCTGGATGGTTCTTGCCACCGAGTTTCAGCAACGCAGAGAGAAGACCATCGGGACCAGGATGTGATAAGCAGTTGACTGAGCTGATTACTCGGGTGATGGAAGGCATGTCAAACATGAACTGCCAGTTAAGATGTGGTTCTATTGCCAAACAAATAAACATTAAGGCAAAATGATCGTCCGGAGAGCCACCCACTGACTGCCATGCGGTATATTCTAAGCGTACCCAGCAACTTTCTGGAAGAGTGAATTACCGTCTGGGGAGTCATGCCGCTACACCAACAGTGGGTGGCGTTAAAAAGGCCCGTTCATCGTTCTCTTTAAAAGCATGGAGGGAAATAGGGCAAGTGACAAGTTAACGCACATGCCAAGGCGCACGCATAGTGCTTCTCGTCTCCATTGTACGCTGCACATACCTGATGAAGCTATCTGTTGTCATTGCCACAATAACCCAGTGAGCCACGTCTCTACTGGTGCTTGGTCCAACTTCTGTGTCGCAAAGGATGCACGCGTTTTCGTTCTTTTTAGCAAGGTGAATATTCCCTACGCTTGGGCGCTTATTCCAGATTTGTACACTGCAAAAGTGACAGTGGGCATGCGCCGGAAGTACAACGGGTGCGTTTCGGTCGACAGCTGTGGGGTTTCCATCATCCTAGGCGACAGCGTCTACTGCACTTTTGTTGCATTGGGGCGGTCATGTTGTGATGTGCCATCAGCTTGTTCGAAGTTATCAAGTAGGCGGTTTCCAACGGGCATCAAGTTCTGCTTACCTAGTAACGTGTTCAGGCTGCTTCGGAAGAACTGCTTCGCCTCAAGGAAAGCCGTTGTACCAAGACTGGTCTTGGCAATGGTTATGGCATCGAACAGCCTGTTGGCACGGGACAACGTTTCCTCGCGCGTCAATACCGACGACGGGAGGGCTGATGTAGATGGCAACGGTTGAAGCTCCTCGCAGGACGTTTCGCAACCGGTGATGGAAAACTGTCGGTCCCGCGTGGACCAAAGGCTTTTGTTATAAGCTGAAGTATGTCCGCGGTTAGCATGCCAGCAACCCACACAATGCGTTTGTATGGCCTAGCCCACTGGTTCACGAAGGAGCTATCAAAGCGCATTTCATTAGGCAGCACAACGGTTTGCCTGCGGTCCCCCTTACCTAATACTTCATCCCCACAGCCGTCAGGACGTATTAACGTAAGCTTTTCAAAATAATGTGTCTCATACATATGGCAGCCTAAGAAGGCGGACAAGAAACCAACTACTTCACTCCCAATTCTCGAAACAGTGTGTGCGTTCGAGCTACGAAATTTAACTAACGAAGTGCTTCAAAGCAGTGCTGCATCGAGCGCTCTCCGAGCAACGGCCTCCCCAAGTTGCAATGGCGATGTCCTTTCGCTTAAGTCACACCTGACAACTTTCTTCTCATTCTCCACTCTGTTTGTAATGAACGCACAAAAAGTGTGCAGTTTGCGCAGTCTGTGGTACGCCCAGCTTCCAGTGCAGGGCAACCAACTCTGGCAGAGGTAGGTGAAAACCTCATGGCTCTGGACACTTATAGCTCTAAGCAGCATCTTGAAAAGGTAACTCGGCATCTGCGTGGACCAATCTGTGCACCCACTGCGTCAGCAAAACCCTCTCAGCAATTTTTACTAATGACGGTGGCTAGCATTTGTGTGAAACGTCCCATAGGAAATGGAACCGTCATAAGGCTATCACGCCCTTGGATACACCAACTTAAATGCTTTCATTGCCCCAGGCACTATTCCAGGACTATTGTCTTTGCTGAGTAAGTGGTGGGCAACCTTAATGACGTTACTTGTGGATTTGTGTGAGTAGTTAAGGTTGGTAGAAAGCGAAAGTCACGAGTAAACTACGCACAATAATCGGCCTCGGGGGAATCAAACACAGGTACCACGAATTGCCGGTACGCTGCACTACCACTGAGCTACCGAAGGCTGACGATCAGGTGCGCAATTAAATATAGGACTTCTGCTTGGTGCTTGACGTATTTGCCAAGGAGCTCGCAGTATCTGTCCGCTTGTTGCAGATTGGCTCACTCACTCGTCACTTACCAATGGGCTGAAGTACCTGTCCCTCGGACATCCAATGGGCGGTAGTAGAGTACTTGTGGGTTTTTGTGAGTATTGTAATGTTTGTACAAACTAGAAGTCATGATTAACCTGCACACAATAAGCTGCAACGACGGGAAATCGAACTTGAGCCCACGTGGGACCGGGTTACCATACCCCATCCAGGCAGGTTATTGTGTGCAGTCTAATAGAAATTGCTGACAATCCCCGAGCAACTTCCAGGTAACTACCTGCGGTCTTGTTAGGCGTCTAAGTGTAAAACAGCAAACGACCTAGGCCGAAACCGTAACTTACCATGCAGTGTCAAAGAATGTAACCACCACAGTCAACCTGATGCTTGGAATCTTCAAGAAGCTGGCTAGCCGAACAACCCCTTGTGGTGCCAGCCTGGTGGTGCGGGTAAATCCCCTTCCAGCAAATGGTTCGGCGGCAGTGCGCCAAGAAGTGGTGGGATTTCGCCTGGCAAGCGTTCTCTCTACAAAAAGCCACAAGTATCCGTTTAACAACACTGTGACGTGGCGAATGTGACTCGCCACTAAATAAAGTCACTGCCACTTCCCTTTTCCGGAGGATCATTCACACATCACGGAATTCATCGGATTCAAAGCGTTTCATTGATTCCCCCTTTGATGGCGAACACAACAAACAAAAACGCACACGGTCACATTTACCCACTCACACTACATATCCCCTTCCAAATACACGATTAAACATAGTTTTACATCTTAACACACATAAATTCCCATGCTATTAGTCAAAATGTAGTAATGTGTGCAATTGCTGATCATACATGTCTGTAATACCATGGTCACGCCCTTGATGGTGTGCCTCGCAGTGACGAGAATAAACTATTTATTTATTTATTTATTTAAGTATGTCCCTGTAATACGCCACTACGGAAGTAATCGACGCAGGAACGATTAATAGGAATCAACCAATTCTTTCCATACGCACAACGCTATCCTTACGCAACAATCCCGCAACTACGTTCACAACATT
Organism: Dicrocoelium dendriticum; assembly: GCA_944474145.2. Taxonomy (NCBI): domain Eukaryota; kingdom Metazoa; phylum Platyhelminthes; class Trematoda; order Plagiorchiida; family Dicrocoeliidae; genus Dicrocoelium; species Dicrocoelium dendriticum. The sequence goes on from CALYDF020003842.1 coordinate 8,909, forward strand.
CCCCTTAGATATCCCACTTAAGCGATGGCGGATAGAAATGATATTCTGTCGGTTCAGTCGTTTGTAATCTTTTTCTAACACCTAGCCTTGCAGTTTTGCCGTATTACGGAAATACTACATCAAGGTCACGTATACGTGGGACTAGAAAGATAGGATGAATCCCGTAACTGTTCCTTCTTGAGCAGGTGGTCAATTCATAGTTTGTTAGAGTTGCTCCGACTTCTTAATGAGTTTAAAACGAAAACGTTCGAAAAACCCGGTTCATCCAGTTCAATGCTCAGGTGCATTAAAGCAGCTGTCTCTGCTATGTCAGGTGGGAGATATAAGACAGGGAGGAAGAAAAATCGAAGGTAAAGTAAAAGAGGAAGCAGTTTAATGAAGAGCATGATAGCAATGGTAAGAAATAGTACATAAAATGGAATCAAAGTATGAAGATTTGAATTAATCTGGGAAAAGCACAGACTTCGTGTGTCCACCAAAGGATTTTAGCTGACGCTCAAACTCTTAACCGTAGCTTCCTTGACAACCTTATCTGGAATCAGGTTGCAGGGATCAAAGACTCAAAGTTATAACCTTGTCTTCTCTCTAACTCAATCTGACCTTGGTTAGTGCAGGTACATGCACTGCTTGCAGAGACTAGATAATGCAGGAGGACTAAGTAACCGGGACAAATCAGGGCCAAACTTCCCAGTCACAATAGGGTAGGTTAGGATTTGGTCCTCCTAATCCTTCGATAGTGCATTGACTGCATCCCAAAACTAAGTACGCGTTCATGATACCTATGTCCTCATAACCCATCGACTAATCTTTCATCGACACGCAACACCCTTTCTGGTGCAATTTTGTCCCGGAGAAGGCATGGTGGACAGGCCTGAACGCAATATTCTAGATGGGGTCGCACATACGCTCGTAGGAGCTTCACAAACACATTAGCATTTGGGGTCCCGAAAGAACGATGGATAAACCACAACCTCCGGAACCATTTACTAGCCACCCTGTAGTCTTCTCCTGTGTGTAGTGGGAAACAGTGGACAACACCTAGATCCACCTGATGAGCCACGTGAGGAAGTTCACTCCCATCGAGCACATAACTTGAGAAGAAAGCAGAGGTTCCGATACGCAGCACTGAACTATTTGCCTGGCTTTTGGGCAGCAACCACAAGACAGACCATTCCCAGAGCCTATCCAGAGCCCGTTTAAGAGCCAAAGGAATTCCAGGGAGATCAACAACATTCCAGCGCTTTAGATCATCAGCAAATAAGAGCCATGGCACCCCAAGCTTCCTTGACAAGTCATTCACGTAGACTGAGAACAGCAGCGGACATAGGAGAGAGCCTTGCATAACGCCGCTAAGGACAGGGAGTCGAAACGAAAGACTGCTGGCCACGCGAATACACCGTTCCCGTCCATCCAGAAATGCTGGCACTCACCGGAAAGCGCGACCACTTATTCCATGCGACCTAAACTTCAGTGAGTGTCGCGAATAGGGAATAATGTCAAAAGCCTTGGCAAAGTCAATGAACACCATATCCACCTCATTTCCAACGTCTACTGCTTCAGACCAGCTCTTCCGAGCTACCAGCAAATTCGTTTGACACGAAAATGCTTTGCGAATACCTTGTTGGTCGACTCTAAGCATGTTAAACATATTTAAATGTTTCGCCACCATATCTCGTATTACTTTTTCAAACAACTTATCAACCACGCTAGTCAAGCTGACAGGCCTGTACGTAGCCAGTAGGCCTTTTTTACCGCACTTGCCAATCGGACAGACAACAGCTTCCTTCCATTCTGTAGGCAAGACACAGCAGTTGAGCGACTTCCGAAGCACCCAAGTCATGGGTCCGCTGAGTTCCACTGCGATTTCGTGCAACCATTTCGGCTGAACAGAATCCGGCCCAGAAGCCTTTGGTAGGTTCATCAATCAGCAACCGGAAAAATTAGGACTTAGCTACAGGAAGTTCAGCTAGACAACAGTCCTCAGCGACCCATGAAGGTAACTCCTTGAATAACGTAGTTGCTTCGCTGACAAAGGCGTTTGAATGCTGCTCACCAAGCACTCATGCCTTGTCACAGTCGCTATAGGCATGCGTCCCATCGCCTCGAAGCAGTTATGGTTTAGACGAGTTTTCACCAAAGCTACGTTTAACGCAATCAAGGAATTTCTTTTGATTTTTCGAGGCATTATGAGCGGAGCACTTTTCATACTGAAGTCGGTCAACCTAGGGTATAGCTTGCACTCATGTTGAACCAACCGATGCTTGTCCAACGTGCTGTTCGACAGAGCTGTTCCGTACGTCCTCCAGCATCCAGACCTCTTCTTTACAATGCCGTTCCCTGCGGAACTTATGTACGGAGCCCGCGCTCTCTATTCACCTCTCTTTACTAGTGGGATGTGAGGTGCAGAAATGTCGACGAGTTGAGCCTTACATTGTTTCCAGGCTATGTGAACAGTGCCGGTTTCAGCGTTCATACAAGCCGATGACCTAGCGTTATCTCGCATCGCTTGGAAGTCCGCGGCCCAATTGTTCGGATACCAACTGTTAGTAGCTTGGTCTGGCCTGATAAGGGTACATTGGAAAGACAAGCAAAGCTAGACGCTGGCGCTAAGAGGCGAGTCTTAGTTAATGTCATGTACAAAGCCAAGTGACTTAGCAAACACCAGACCTAACACGGACGGCTGCTGATTTCTCATGTACCTAGTGGGGTGGTCCACGAACTGGTGTGGTGGTACCTGCAGCGTCAAGTCCAGCAGTTCTGTACCGAACGATTCCAGAGCCGAACTGCAAGATAGATCAGCCTAAAAATCCTGTAGATGGTTGAAGTCTCCCAGCACCAGATACATGTCCGCATTGTAATTGCGTATAAACTCAATGATCCCATTGGAGTTGCTCATAGGGCTTCTATACACTAACACAACCGTAACCTAAACCGAGAAACCGCAAATCAAGACTGCAAGGGCCTCAACAGATTCATCGAGAGACTGGAAAACGCTGGTCCTCAAAACGTCGATGTATTACCTCACATAAAACAGTTACCTCACACCTTGACGGTCAATGGAGCAGTCAGCGCGGGACAGTGCGCTGCCAGGCAGATATACTTTGCCATCTGTGATTTCCTCAGAGCCGAGTTTCACTGAAAGCAAGTATATCTGGACGAGATTTGTCTACGAGCAGACTCACCTCCCAGACCTTCTCCTTCAGGCACGGCACGTTACTAAGTATTACTCAGAGGACTTCGGCACAGCCAGCCCTGAGACGTGCGCAAGTAGAATAGGTTCAGGCAGGGAGGGAAAAGGCCCCTGCTGTCTACTTGAAAACCCACCAATCGGAGACATTGCGCGCCAGCTGCAAGCCGGGCTTTTAGCTCGCTAACGGCTTTCTTTAACTTTAAGCTATCCGCTAGCGGATGGTCCGGTTGCACACTAACGTTGCTACTTTTGAATTTAAAGCCAAAGCGCAGTAAATAAATAAACAAATAAATAAATATTTTATTCTCGAATATGCGAGACACGCCCATGGAGGCATGATCAGGTATGTGCAACAGTACAGACATATTAAGGTTACTGTAACAGCGAGAGTAGCAAATTGGACATATAGATAAATAATTTGTTCTCAAATTCCTTGAGACGCACCAAATCAGTCGTGATCAAGGTTTACCAGTAGTTGTGTATCACATCGATACTTCGGGATCAATCGTGTGTAGTTGAAACGGTCAAGGCACTATAAGTGCAATGCTACAGTGCTTGTAGACGGAGTGTAACATATTCTTGCATGTGTCGGGAAGAGTTGAAAGATGAGTCTAGCCGACTTGCCATTAGGTAGTTGTGGGCAGTGACTTTATTCAGTGGCGAGCCACATCCGCCACGTCGCAGTATTGTTAAGCAGACATTTGTGGCTGTTTATGGGGAGAAAGCTTGCCAGGCGAAGACCCACCACGTCCTGCAACACTGCCGTAAAGCATTTTGATCATTAATGTATGACTAACAAAGCCGTTTGACGACTGATTTCGCATTCGGTAATTCACAGACAAATGTCGCCTAATTTGCTCTGTTATTTGGACAGGTAGTTTTATCGGGGCCGCCATGATGGATGAGGCCGGTTGAGGAGGGGAACATCGCGAATAGTCTTCTTGTTGTGTGTCCAGGTAAGCAAAAGATTAAATTTTCTGCTGTCTGGATTTTTCAGATGCATAATATATGGAAATATGAGGATGTGTCCTGTTCTTTATACTGGACATGGATTTTGGTGATTGCAGTTGGGTCTTTTTGATGTTCAACCATGGTCCATGTAGGTCTTAGTCGGTGGTTATGTCCGCTTTGGGCGAAAATTGTTCCTCTGTCCAATCCCAGATCTCAAATAACTATCGGACCTCGGAGAAAAGGGAAAATGAGGGACAACCGAGAGAAGACCGCAAAGCAGTCTTGGAGTTGAGCTTTGTTAAAAATGTATGTTAAAACATTTGGACTTGAACAAAAGCATGTACATTGTGCAACAATAATGATGCTGAAAGTGCCTTTTGAATATCCCATAGAATCAGCCGTATAGGTGTATTGCTAACGCCTGCGTAGAAACAAGAGTAATCTACTAAGAATTGGTTTGGTATGAGCCAAAAGTTGCGCGGAGAAGAGCAAAGAGTGTTAGAATATTGGTGGTGATTGCAAGGTGTATGGACAGCAAGTAGCTTGCGTAATACGATAGGGAGCGCAGAATAACTTTACACTGGCAGGTCAACTAGCGTCACAATTCTACATAGGATCGTTACACTGGGACTTCTACATCTGTATATACTGTTGTCGTTTTACATCCTACCATACGTTACCCTTTTCCTTCCTTGTGTGCGGGCTCTTCCATTACCTTTCAGTGGATCATTCAGGTTTCTCAATCTCTTATTAGCTGAGGTCCCGTATCTCATGACAGCCAACTTATTGTTTCGCATTTTCAACATTGTACAGTTCCATTCATGGATATATGAACAATTTTCGGCGTTACTGTTACAATTGCACTATAATGTTTGTACCGTTGTACATATCTGATCATGCCTCCATGAGCGTGCCTCGCATAGTCGAGAATAAAATATTTATTTATTTATTTATTTATAAGTGAAAATAAATGTGTTGCCGCGAGAGAGATCTGAAGGTCAGTTTGCGTTAGGGCAGCGGAATGATTGAATGCAGATATTCTAAAGAAATAAAGGTTGTTGAGGCAAGGAGTGGCTCCTGACGAGCACTGTGTAATCGTATGTGTGGAGCCTATGACCACTTGTTACTTCTAAACAGAAGTGCCGAATTTGAGACGACCGACGGATGGTGGCGCTAGGAGAGACTATGAGTGGCCAGAGGTAGCCATTCGAATCAGACGCTTAGTACCTAGTGTACGTTTATAGGGTCATTGAGTGCATCAACAAGCCAGCAGGGGTAAGTAATACAGACATTCCAGGAGAATGTGATAAATAAAAAAATAAATAAAATGCTTATTCTCGTCTAAGCAAGGCACATCTGCACAGACATGATCATGTTAAGAGTACAAACTGCGATCAATCAATGTACAACGGCTCAATGGGATTGTCGCATAGGTTGATATATAAATGTATGTAAGTGTGTATGTGGGCGTGTTTAGCCGTGTTTATGGAATTCGTAAATGTATTCCAGTCTTTTTGATCGTGCTTGAACGTGTGGCTAGTGTTAAATGGGTGCTTGATGGCTGCGGACTTGAAGCGGTCGTCCGGATAAGCAATGGGTGACTATAGTTGGTGGCGAGTCACAACCGCCACGTCACAGTGTTGTTAAGCGGACATTTGTGGCATTTTATAGGGAGAACGCTTGCCAGGCGTAAACCCACCACGTCCTGGAACACTGCCGCCGAACTATTTGCTGGAAGAGGTAAACCCAATCTACCCAGCTGGCACCACGAGGAGGTTGTTCGGCCAGCCAGCCAGCTGCGCAGAAAGGACATGGAGCATACGGCGAATTGCTGCAGAAGTGAGGAAGATAAGAAGGGCGACGGATGGTGGCTCTGGAATTGGGAGTATGGGTTGTCAGTAAAGGCATTCGGATTAGGCCTGCCAATTGCCAGTGAATACCTACAGTAACAGAAAGAGTCAACAACCAGCGAAGTTATGTGATGCAAGCAATTCAAGAGAGTAAGTGTTGGAGAGCAATGGAGCGACTCCTGGCGCAAAGTTACTTTCTAGCTATAGTAGCTCGCTACAGCTGTAAAGTAGTGACGAAGGACTGATAATGGTACTAAGAGAGAGAGCGTATCGACGGCAGACAATGGCATTGGTGTGAAGCCTACTAGTGGATATCTAAAGTGTCACAGAATAAGTCAACAGACAGCAAATGTATGTGTCCTAGACATTCCCAAAGGATGAAGTTTGGAAATTATAGTGCGTGGCTCACAGCAAGCTCTGGGTATGCTCAGAAATGATTGTAACCTAAGACCACTGGTTGCTACTAAATAGGGGTGTTGAGGTTGAGGATCGATGGATGATGGCACTATAAAGAATAGTCAGTGGTCCCATGTAACCATTCCATTGAGCAATTTGGTCGTTAGTGGATTTAAATAAATAAATAAATAAATAGTATATTCTCGAATTTCCGAGACACACCTGACCAGGCATGATCAACGTTTACAAGCAATTTATGTTTCGCAACAAACACGTTGCTATGTATGTAATCGGCAATAAGCCGAAAGTTGTCCAAGCTTTGGAAATTGTAAAATTAATCTTGAGGTATAAATTCGTCAACACATGACGACAAGTTGGGTTATAGTGGGCGTAGTGTAAACAGGCTGGGCATTCCGTTTGTAGAGAAAACTTGTCAGGAAAATATTACATTAGGATTCAGGTCAGCTTGCCAGTATGTAGTTGTGGGCAGTGACTTTATTCAGTGGCGAGTCACATCCGCCACGTCGCAGTGTTGTTAAGCGGACACTTGTGGCTTTTTATAGGGAGAACGCTTGCCAGGCGAAAACCCACCACGTCCTGAAACACTGTCAGAAATCCGTTTGTACACTAATGTAAAACTGACAGAGCAGCTCGTCGACTGATTTAACACTCGGTTAACCGCCGTCAATCGCCTTCTAATTTCCTCTGTTAGCTGAACGGGCTATTTTTGCTCGCGGCGGCCATAATGGCTGAGGCCTATGCAGGGTTAGACCTTCGTCCTCTTCGTGTCCAGGTGAGCAAAACTTCCGATTCTTGCTTCTAGAATTTACAGGATTATGTATACTTCGCAGGAGTATAAAGGCGTCATGTCCAGCTACCATTACTGGACGACGGTCATGGTAGTGAGTGCATTTTTATCCACTTGTTGTACAGCCGTGTTCTATGTAGGTCCTTGGGGGTTTCTATGTCCTGTCCCAGGCACAAGCTGTTTCACATTCCGATCCCAGATCTCCAAGAAGTTCCAGGCCTCGGAGAAAGGGAAGGTGAGAGACAAACAGGGCCGCAAAGAACAGACGTGGAAACAAGCATTATTTACGTCCTATGGTCTAACATTTAGAGGAAACATCTGATGTACAATGTGTAACAATGATTATGCTAAAAGTGTCTTTTGAATATTCATCGGAAGCAAAGCTCTATAGGTTGGTTGCTACCGTATACCTTGGATGCAGAGCGTTGCGCCGTTAAGCAAAGAAAACACAGGATCCGTTTGCTATGATGCAACTGTTGCGTGGGAAGATTCGCTGGGGAGCGTAGAATATGCTGACCCAGGGAAAGCCAGTGAGTCTTTTGGACTCATACATGGGTAAGTTTCGCAAAAATAGCAGCGAATAATTGAGGAATGAACACCTTTAAATGAGAAGCTAAGGGGCGTCTCTGTACTGACCAGGTGAGAGAGTGCCGAATTAAAAAGCTAAGAAGGGCTAATTGACGGAAGGACCGCAAATAGCCAGAATATATGCGTACATTAAGGTTGCTGTGGACATCAGAACCTGAGACCTAACCGCAGCAGCCAGAGTGCTAGGGTAATAGTGCCTAGCTGGATAGAGGCATGGACTGCTAGCCCGAGACTTGGAGTATTGCAGGTAAAAAATGCCTAAGACAATACAGCAAGTAGTGGGTAGATAAAGGTCCAAAAATGTGTGGCAGAAGAGCGGCTTATGCTGAATACCTGGATATGTTTGCACGACAGAAGAAAGCTAAGAGAGGTTTCGAGGTAGAATGGCAGCGGACAAGTAAAGCGCAAGCATACAAAGAGGTTGTTAGATAGAGCATCATAGACTACGACGCAGCGACGTGCAGCTAATCAAATCATGCGGTGGTGTTAATGGAGTATAATTAAGGAGGCCTGAGCCGGGAGAAGCCCGTGAGGGAGCTGTACTACGGCCAATTAGGTGTCGCGGATGAGCAATGGCATTTAGGTGTGGCCTTATAATTGCTTATGGACACCTGATTAGAGCAACAGACAGCAAGTGTATGTGATGCACGCAGTCCCAGGGATTAAAGCTTGGAGGGAAAAAGTGTAGACCTTGGCAGCTCAGTATATGCACAAAGATGATAGTAACTTATGAAGAAGGACTGCTGCTAAACACGGGAGCCAGAGGTAAGACGATGAACAGTTAGGGTCGCTGTAAGTGTGAGTATCAGTGATCAGCAATGGAATTTGCATGAAGCCTCTTAGTTGCTAGTGTATGCCCTTAAATACCCATAGTAAATCAGCAAAAAGCGGATGTATGTGACGCAGACAGCCACAAAGTATGTTCGAGATAGAAGAGAGCAGCTCTTAGCAAGCTCCAGAGATGCGTGGAGCCTACGACTACTAGTTGCTGCTAAGCAGAAGTGCTAGGTTTAAGAGGATGGACAGAACATGGCGCTGCGAGAAACTTTCGGTGGTCTGATGTAGCCAGTCCATTAGGCTATTTGGTCACAAGTGGATTGCTACAGTGTTACAGAACACATCAACAAGCCCGCGAAGGTAAGTGATACAGACAACCTGGATTACAGGATGGAGAAACGAGGAATGTCTCCTAGTATCTCCAGATAAGCTCAAAGATGTGTGGAGCCTACAATGAATATCTGCAGTAAACGTAACGAAGATAAGAAGAACGAAGGGTAATTGTGCTAAGGGAGAGAACCGGCGGACAGCATCTGAATTCCGTTGAACCTTCTAGTTATTTATTAGATACAGTGACAGAAGAAGTCAGCAAACCAGTGAAGGTATGTAGCACACCAGTGAAGGTATTTCTACAGTTTCACAGACTACATCAGCACACCATCAAAGGTAAGTGATGTAGATATTTGAAAAGATCACAGGATGGAGAAGCAAGGAATATCTCCTTGTAGGTCCGGTTATGTTCCAAGGTGTATGGAGCCTACAACGAATCTCTGTGGAAAGGGTGATGAAGATAAGAGGAAGGAAGGGTAATGGTGTGAAGAGAGAGAACCAATGGACAGCACCTGAAATGGCATTAGGCCTTCTAGTTATTAGTGGATAGTTACAAGGTCAGCAAAGTCAACCAACAAGCGAGGGCGGGTGATGCAAACAATTCAAGAAGTAAGTGTTGGAGAGATAGCGAGTGGCTCCTAGCGAAATCATTGCTTCACTGCAGCTGAAATAGGTGACGTAGAAAATAAAGGAACTGTTAATGATGGCATGGGAGAGAGATAGCACCGACGGTTACCAGTAGCAGAGGGGTGAAGCGTTCTAGTGCTAGTGGATACTTAACGTGTCCCAGAATAATTCAACAGACAGCAAACTTATGTGGCGCACACAGCGCAGGGAAAAGTAAAAGTGTGGCCCTTAGCATGCTTCGGATATGCGCAGAGATGGTTGGAGCCTACAAGCAATAGCTCCTGCAAAACAGAGGTGCCAGTGGTAATACAAAGAATTGATAATGGTATTAAGGGAGAGAGAGTATCGCCGGCTGGCAGTGACATTATGGTGAAGCCTACTGATGGCAAGTGGATAACAAAATGTCCCAGAATAAGTCAACAGACAGCAAATGTATTAGAGACAGACAGTCCCAAAGGATGGAGGTTGGAGATAAAACAGTGTGGCTCTTAGCAAGCTTTGCATATGTTCAGAGATGTTTGGAACTTACGACCACTAGCTGCTGCTAAATAGAGATGCTGAGGTTGAGAAGATCGACGGATAATGGCGCTATGAAATCTTTCGGTGGCCAGTGGTCACCGTTCCATTAGGCAGTTTGGTCACTAGTGGATTCCTACGGTGTCATAGCATCAGCATCAGCATCAGCATGCCAGCAAAGTGTGGTTCTTTGTAAGCCCTGGATATGCGCAGAGATAACTTGAACCTGAGAAGAATGGCTCCTGCTAGGCAGGTATTACGAAGAACTGGTAAAGGTACTAATGCAGAGAGTATCGACGGCTGGCAATGGCACCCGGGTGAAGCCTACTAGTGGCTGGTGGATAACAAAGTGTCCTAGAATAAGTCAACAGACAGGAGATTGCTTGGACGCAGGCAGACCCAAATGATGAAGTTTGGAGATAAACAGTGTGGCTCTGAGCAAGCTCCGGAGATGCTTGGAGCCCACGACCATTAGTTGTTACTGAATAGAGATGCTGAGGTTAATAAGATTGACAGATTGTGGCGCTATGAAAATGTTTTGGTGATCGGATGTAACCGTTGTCATAAGCAGATTTGTCTCGAGTGGATTCCCACAGTGTCCCAGAACACATTAGCAAGTCAGCGAAGGTAAGTGATACAGACATTCTAAAAGATTGCAGGATGAAGGAACAAGGAATGTTACCTTGTAGGTCTGGATATGCATAAAGATGTCTGGATCCTACAACGAATCACTGTGGAAAACGTGATGCAGATAAGAGGAGCGAAAGATAATGGTGCGAAGGAGAGGACCAGTGGACAGCAAGGAAATTCGCCTTAAGCCTTCAAGTTATTAGTGGATAGATACAGTGTCAGCAGCGTCATCCAACCAGCGAAGGTCTGTGATGTTAACAACTTAAGAGAGTAAGTGCTGAAGAGATAATGAGTGGCTCCTAGCGCAGAGGTATGCTACCTACAGTGACTCAATGTATCTGAAGAGAGGTAACATAAATGGTACGAAGAACTGATAATGCTACAAAGGGAGAGAGGATATCGGCGGCTAGCAATGGCATTGGGGTGAAAAGGACTAGTGGCTGGTGGAAAACAAAGTGTCCCAGAATAAGTCAACAGACAGCAAATGTATTAGACGCAGACAGTCCAAAAGGATGGAGGTTGGAGATAAAGCAGTGCGGCTCTTAGCAAGCTTGGATATGCTCAGTGATGCTTGGAACCTACGACCATTAGTTGCTGCTAAATAGAGGTACTGAGGTTGAGAAGGTCGACGGATAATGGCGCTATGAAAAGCTTTCGGTGGCCAGTGGTCACCGTTCCATTAGGCAGTTTGTTCAATAGTGTATTCCTACGGTTTCACAGAATATATAAGCAAGGCAGCGAAGGTAATTGACACAGACGTTCTGAGAGATTACTAGATGAAGAGGCAAGGGATGTCTCCTAGTAGCTCTGGATGTGCGCAGATTTATGGAGCCTACAACGTATCACTGAGGAAAACGTAATGAATGTAGGAGGATCGAAGGATAATGGTGCCAAAGCAGAGAGCCAGTGGACCGCAACTGAATTGGCTTTAAGCCTTCTGGTTATTAGTGGGGAGTTATAGTGACAGAAGAGTCAACAAACCAGGGAAGGTATGTGATTCAAACAATTGAAGGGAGTAAGTATTGAAGAGATAATGAGTGGCTCCTGGCTCTGCACGCTGCTGGGGTGGAGAAAACCACCCTATGCAGACAGGGTGGAGGATATGGTTGATCAACCGGACCGTTCACAAACCTGCTAAGTTTCCTGACAGTAACACCAGGGTACCCTGTTGGCAAATGCCTGGTCAAGCCAATTTTAATCTAACCAAGATCATCAATTATGCGCTCGGTGGGCAAAGCAGCAGCGGATTAAGAGACCTTACTGACTCACACTGCGTTCTTGATAAGAAGCGTCTGGACGAGGTTTATTTATTCCACATTCTCTACCAACCATGCCACATGGTTGTTTGAGAGGAATCGGTGGAACCGCAGGCGAGGACACCTCATATTTCATTGAGGGAGTTGCAACACAATGGGGTGTCCCCAACCCAGGCTCTTGTTTCTGGGGCATTTTATCACATCCCGGTTTGGGAGCGTTGGGGTTGCGCGCTTTCCTTGCCTTCTTACGCTTATGCTTTAATGTCCCAGGAGCCTGTGACCGGCCTTCCATTTGGGCAGGTCATCTAGATGGTCCGAGGCATCTGTGTTAGGTATATCCATGCATCAAATCAAACACCTGTCCCTACCCCTTGGTAGTCAGGCGCCGATTACTAACGCAAAACCTGGGTTCCCCAAGTAAAAGGCATGACTATGCACCAAACAATCCGTGTCTATTCCATAGTAAATGCCCTACACACAGTTGGCTATGTTCCCTTTACGAACGTGACTGACAACCTTTGCAACATTATGTACACATAAAGCAACTTTTATACCTACCGTCTACCACCCTCTCCTCTCCTGTGGCAATGCACACAACGATATTTTACCCATTTGTACCGTATCCCTTCGGGTAACTCTTGACCAGACCACTGCTTATACGACACAGCGGTCAAAACACCATATTTGTATAATCCTGCGGCCATCTGAACTTGAAACCACCTCAAATCTTCCTTGAATACATCAATTGGCCAATGCTATTGGAGAAAAATGGCGCGAAACACAACAGCAGCAACAACAGCCATTGCAAACCTCCTAGCGAAACCGAAACAGCAGCTGCGAGTTAAATCATAACACCCTTCAATGCAAAGTAAAATAATGTACCACCGTTTTCAGTTCCCATAGATTAATATACATTTAGTGAATCATTAGAAAGCCTTAACATCGTGTTACGTTACCGTCCTCCATAGCAGTCATTACAGCAAACGGAACCGCCCCAAATTACGATCAGTTATTTTCGATTAATCTGCCGCTCTCTGCAATATGGATAGAGCATTTTATCTGAAACATTGTGGAGAACTTTGTTGAAATAAATACTGGAAGCAAAATTTGACTATTGTCAAATTTACTTTGATCCAAGTTACCTTGAATCGAATATAGTGGTACTAAACAGCGTCTCCTTGACGTCCAAAGGTAATTTTTGTGGTTGTTATTTTTCATCCCATTTCACATCCGGTTTTGCCTTTTGCTGTCGTTTTACGGTGGCATACGTCTTTTATGATTCTTTCTCGCTTTCTAATTAAACCTGGTCTTCTCGCTAACAACCGAGGCGGCTGAAATCCTTGGGTCTTCGTCTGGTGAGTCCAATAGGGCTTGGGGCCATCCTGTCTGTTCAAGACCAAGTACAGAGTCATTTAGTGGTATGCGGTGTGAGGTTTGCTGCCGCTGGTATAACAAATGTCGTGCCGGTCTCCGAGCGAATAAGTACCATATGCTATAATCCAGAGAAAACTTGCTTTTCAGACTTGCAGATTGCTGCGCTCAAAAAGTGAAGCGCCTAACATCAGCTGTGCTGAATTCATGGCATCGCATACAGGTTCACAGTTGTTGAGAAGGCATTGGCCGGGCTTGCATCACTCAACACTAAAGTGGCGTTGCTTAGGAAATACCTGAGTATTGCGAATGAGGATTCTGTGGCGGACCCTTCCCATGCTGACAGTCTAGCAGTAGCGCGTTGGTCTAACGCACTACATCCGATACAGATTTAAATGGCCACCCAAAAGGCGTGGGACACAACGCACGCTTTTAGGTTAACAGTGTTTATTACAGGGTCGCTAAACATTAAGACTATAAATAAGGCACAGAAAGTGATTAGCTAGGGAGTATGTGGTAGGGCGCAGAGTGCGAGCGGAGAACGAACATTCGGTTCGAAGTCCGTGGACAAAGTCCTGAAGTTGTCGGTGTGTCACATACAAACACGTGCAACATACAAACGTAAAAACCACTTTCTTCCCTAACACGTGAAAATACTATGATTTCATAGTATTTAGGATTGAGCTACCTATCAATTGGGGAACCCCAGGTTACTACACAGCCACTCATTGAAGGGAAACCGTAGGTGGCCCTTCCATCCACTTGAGGTCCGTCCGTCGCCAGCCAGCCCACTGCGGACCAAGTGGGGATACCTGATGCAGCTGTTGGAGGAGCAAGATTGCTATCAGACTCTAGCGGGCACCCAACCGTTTACTCCATAAAGGAGCCAAATACCCAAAATGTTGGGTTGTTTGTGAGAGCCAAAGGTTTACAAACGCCCGGATGGCAACTGTTTGCTTGTGAACGCCAGTTGCTCGCCTTCAGCTCCTACACATCGGTTCACACATGAAACGAAAACAAATATAGGTATCGTGACCATGGTGGCGAATAAACAGGAAAGTGAAACTTACCGAATGACGGAGTAGCGACAAAAAATATTTTTGGTGGTTTTCATAACGTTTTATCCTGAGTTGGGATTTCAAAACCTTATGGACATTTTTATGGTTTTCGTACCGGGTTTGCCAGAAAGATAAGGAAAGCGGAAACAGAGAAGCGGAAGGAAAGCTAATCTATCAAACGCGCTTGTCAGTAAACTCGTCTACCTGACTTAGTCTACTCCTGCGGTTCGGGTAATGAGGTTGGCTACTAACGCGGTATGTTGGAGTTGGTGGCTAAGGGTGGATGAGGATTTGCCGCCCGGCTCCGTAGAAATCGATGGAGCCGATGCAGAAGACATAGATGCATTGTGTTTCTTTGATGTCAGTAGCGCTAGGAGAACTAGCTTCTGTCATATGCTGCGTTGGTTCCTCGGAAGATGAGCAGACATCTTCGTCGGGCTCAGGTTCCAAATGGGCAACCTTGAGGAGGTCATTGGTAATCGCATCACCCTTGCCGCATCAGTCGATGATAAATAACGGTCTTTAACTTTAACTGCCTTAAAAGGGTCTATCTAGGTTCGCTTAAGTGGTCTACCGAGACCACCAACACGGAGAACACGTCTGGGCAGTGCTGAAGAGCTTGAAGCACGAAGGATTTATGCTGTTGTTTTCTGGTGTCAGTAAACTTGACCTGAGACATGCCGTTCGTAGTTCGCCTCATAACGAGGAATTCTCTTATGCTCGGAAAAGAAGTCAGCAGGTAAACTTAGGGGTTGTCCACATACTTTGATGCTAGAAGTATGCAGATCAGTCTCGAGGGACGACCGGCTGCCCAGAGGTATCATGGGTAGACCTAGAGTCCAACTCAGTGCATTAGTGGTGCTGCGTGAAGCTTCCAGCTTTCGATGGAAACGTACCACCATGCCCTTCGCCCGTGGATGATAAGCAGTTATACTAATGCTTCGACATCTGATGACCTTACGAAGATCGTTGAAAGTAGCAGCACCAAAATTCGCATCGCGGTCGGTGGTTACTGTGTCTGGACAGCATGTGAAGCAACCCAGCGCTCGACAAAAACGCCTGTAACGGTACCCGCAGCCTTATCAGGAGTTGGGACGGCTGCGGCCAACGGGTGCAACGATCGTTCATGAGCAAAATGTAGATCATTCCTTTGGACTGGGACAACCGTCCAACTAAGTGGAGCTGGACATTGGCGAATCGCGTTGCAACGGGCAGCAAGCGACCAAGTGGAACGGAGACGCGTTGCTGGAGCTTGCGTTGCGGGCACGAGAGACAAGTATGTGCCAAACGCGTAAGCTCTCGTTGCATCCCAGGCCAAACATATCGATTGGATATGGGTTAGGTCGTGGCTTTAACGCCTGGACGGGCAATGTTGTGAAGCGCGTCAAAAATAAGACGACGAAAAATTTCAGGAGCGGCAGGTCGTCGTCCTGTAGAAGTGGCACATAAGCTTATGCCATCGGATGGTGGCAGGGGTGTGGGGATATCTTCAGGGAAGAATCGAAAAGCTCTGTAGAGCCATGAGCAGTTGATTGTGCAAGTGCCATGACCGATAGTTTAAGTACCTTCCGGGCGGAGCTGATTGCAGACAATCATGACAATGCATCAGTGACAAAATCCTGTCGACCAGAAATGTGTCCAATATCGGTTACAAATTGGGCGAGGAAATCCAGCTGACGTACCTCACGCGGTGAGTGTCGAGCGGATTGATTTCGAAAGGCAAAAGTTTATGGCTTATGGTCCGGGAGGATGACGAAGTTATAGCCTCGAGGACTTGTCGAAAGTGCCGGATCGTCGCGTAAACAGTCAGCAGTTCTCGCCTGACTGTGTTGCATTTACTTTCGGCTAGTTGCAAGTATCTCAAATAGGAAGCAAGTGGCTTTCAACATCAACTAGTCACCTGCTGTAGGACCGCACCAATAGCGGTGTTGGCTGCAGCGACGGCAAAGTTAAACGGTGCTTTGGCGTCAAAATGCTGAAGCATATCTGAAGTGGCTCAAGCCTCTTTGTTGGCATTGAAAACTTTAATAACGGCGCGGGTGGGTTCTACTTCCCGTTCTTGCGACCGCGGGGTAGGTCCGTAAGCGTGCCGAGTAAATCAGCGTAAGGCGCAAGCAATCGTTGATAGTAATTAATAATGCCGCTAAAACGACGAACGGCACCTACCGTGTTCCGAAGAGGAAAGTAACGGATGGCTTGGACCTTGTCCTTTAAAGGCCGTATGCCATGTTATGAATGCGCTAACCAAGCAGCCCTATAGACGGCTGCTAAAATGTACACTTGCCTGGATTGACAGTGATACTATTGGCAGCCAGTATTTCAAAGAGGATTTTCAGATGCACGGGATGAGCGTCCTCGGATGCGCTGGCTACTAAATCATCGTCCATATAAGGATAGCAAAGTCAACTCCACAGGTAACGAAATCTATAAAATGCTGAAATTGCGCTGTGTTGCGTACACCAAATGGCATGCGAAGAAATTCGAACAAACCAGAAGGTGTAATGC